>DWEE01000043.1:0-25343 GCA_018245755.1 Parelbella macleannani | reverse complement strand
ATTTCGCATAACATAGAAATTAAAGTAGTTCAATTTTAAAAAAATTAGTATAATATCTTTTAATAACATTTTTATCGAAAATCTACATAAAATATTCACGTTCTAAATAAAATGGAAAGAAGTGTAAAACAGTTAATTTTAAATTTTACCCCAAAGTACCGATAAACATGAAGTCAAATTACACATTATATTTTAAATAGTCAATGTAGAAACAAAGTTATCAAACCGAACGCTAACGTAGTGTATGTAATTATAGTTTCATTTTAATGGTAAAATACCGCAAAAAACTTGCAATAAAAAATCACAGTTCAAGAACCTGTGATTATTATAGATCAAATCATTCAAAATATAAAAAAACCTTCGCTACTTAATAATTGTAATAGTGTTTTTTCATTTAGAAATAACCATTAAATTTAGGTTGTTCAAGTGGGATATGAAATATAAGAGGTGGTATGCACGCGCGGACATTACATATAAAAAGTAATGCGTAATACTTTTATCATTCTGAAACCGATCAAAACAAACTTACAACGCATTATGCATTGTAAACATGTTTTCGTTGTTATTTCTATCTATCCTTTACTCATTTTTAAATCACAATAAATATTATCATTTCGGGGAAACGGATATTTTTGTCTTTGACTTGTGTACTTAGTTTAATTTAAAATATGCGATTTGTATATTATAAAATAAGATAATTTTTATATCATTAATAATGTTTTTTTACTGTTTTAAAAAATAATAGAGCTACCCTAAAGAGCCAACTCTTAAAAAAAATAAAATATGAAATTGAATTACTGTTATACAACATTGAAAATAGAAAAAAAACTAGAATTTTTTTAAAATAAAACAATCGGCTACGCTGAATAGGTGAGGGGAAAAATAGCATGGTGTTTTAAAAAATCAGACGAAAGGCAAAAGCATTTAAGAAAGGGTTCGTTCATTATCGCCGAGATAATCTTAATAAGCGCCCATTGACGCACGCTGCAATTAGTGCTATTATACATCTTGAAATTCAATTCCTAAACGGGCTACCCACTGAGAATTAATGATATAAACACATGCTATTGTGGGGAAAACGGGAAAACCGAGGTGATATTTTTTTAAAAAGTCGCATAAAATCAAGCGTTAGCGCTGTAACAGTACGTGACTAATATTTTTAAATGCAAAAAAATCGTTAGTCATTGCATAGTAACTCACTTGAGGAAGTGTTGAAAATGTTTAAATAAATTATAAAATATGTACAAATTCCTAATATTTACATAAATATTGCGAAGTCGTACTTTCCTTAAACTTAGATAAAATTATTATTCATTTAAATAGCAATTAGTGACCAATAAAATATTGTACCGGAAAAGTATTGGCAATACAAACAGTTTTAATATTTTGTGTAATTTAATAATTTTGTACCCCTTTGCACTAAAATTTATACGGATAGTTAGGGGAATTAAATCTAGCTTGCCCGCTTAATAATTATTATTAATCGATTAGGTATAATATTTACTTACATAATTTACGTGAGTGATATTTAAACAGTTACATGAAAAAAATGTAAAACCGTTACGTTCTGAGCTTCAATTTTATTTTTGATCTGAGAACATTCCTTTGAAATTAAGTTGGAATACTTAATTTCAAACAGATCTCTCAGATCAAAAATAAAGTTAAAGGCATTTAAACGCAAGGCCTGTAAATTTAACATAGACTAAATTAGTATTTAAGTAAAAATTTATTTTTGAAGGGCAAAAAGCTTTGCCGACATTTTAGCGAATGCAAAGTATAGTGAACTTCACGGCTCATCACTTTGCAAATAGGCTTAATTCCTGATATTTTATTAATTATTCAGAGTTTTAAAAATTCTACAATGTCACATCGTTTTGACTGCTCTGAATCCAATGGCTTTCCATAATTCAATGATTAATTTCACAAAATATTGTGCAACATATCATATTATGCTTCTAATCACGTAGGCTAGATTCAGCGTCACACAGACCGACACTCATAACTTCCTGCGCCGAGAACCGATATCTATTATTTCAAGAAATACGAAACGGTTTAACAAATTCAGCGGTCGTAGCGAGCGGAATCGGAAACTATTAACATTTTAATGGAAATGGAAGGATAAAGTTTTATATCTGCGCTCTTGAACACTTAGATTAGTAAGATTAACTCTATTTTGTAATGAGCGCATAACTTTAACGGGGCATTTCGTTTTACACGGTCACGTGGCAAATGGTAATGTTAAACAGTCAGTAGAGTTCGAAGAATACGTAGCGCTGTTTACGGATCACATAGTAATTTCGTGGAGTGGAAGCGGTTATTGCTATATTGAAATGATAAATTCTGTATAAATGTCGGATAAATGAGTGCGAAGTTCAGCGATGGTACCCACACCGTTGAAATCGGAGTAGTGACGTAGGCGCTGCGTAAAATGTAGAGAGCATTGACACACGATATAATTTTTTTCGCATTATCACATAAAACGCACTCAATCACGCGATAGCGTTCACAAATGAAGCTATAGCAGTCAAAACAATCGATAAAATAAAAAAGGTAATGCACGATTTTATTGCGGAGTCGAGGATCGAGCGAAATATCCGTAAAATGCGCCGGCGAACCCAGAGAGTGCATTAACATTTCAATGTCAACTCGTAATATTTTTAGTCATCCTCTTGGCTTGTGTGAGTGGCCTTTCTCATGTACACAGCCAGCGGGGTTCATGCGCGTATGTACGTGCCCATGTGTGCGTGATACGCGTTCACTACTAGGAAATGTTAATCTTAGGTCATTCGCGCCGCTGATTTCAACGAGCGTATTCAGGGAAACAAATTTTCGTTCACTTTTCTAACACTCTTTATCCTAATTCATGAATTGTAACGTTGTAGCCTGATTCATGATTTAGTTTTTTACTTTCATAGGACATGGTTTTTAATAGTACTTGAATTAGTTACTAAGGCGGATCAACTATTTTTTATGCCCAGCTCGGACTTGTAACATAAGGAAGCGATTAAATCCGATTGTATCATTCTGTAACAGTTTATACTACAATAGTACAAGTAATTAGCACGATTTCAATAGCAATGGGATGATATTGTCGGTAAAAAGCTTAATTGTCTTCATCAGTCAATACTAACTATCGATTGGGAAATGATTTTAATCAATTATTTTTTATACATTCTTAATCAAGAGTGAGTGGGTGCTAAACTGGTTAAAGTAATAGCTTCGTCTAAAGCGTTATACGGCTAAAAGTTAATCTGGCTATCAACAAATTTATTACCACACTGGGATATAAATACAACAATGCGGCGTGCAATAAAAAATACGAAAAGGGCGGAGTTTCGGACGGTTATAATCCGAACAGGCGAGCTACGGGTTTGTGTCGACTCAGTTTTTGTTGTGTTTTTTATTCGACATGTAGCGAACTCGAGTATGGCAACAGATCTATTTCCAAGGTTGCACTGCGCCTTGGCTTCATTTATTATTGGAATTGTGATTGTAACGTTCTCCAAACCGTTTGTTAGATTATAAAGATCGACTGAAAAACTCGCCTCGCCAGCTTTTAATTTACTTTAAACACTTCCTTGAAATAAAAGGTACTTTGTGCGACCAAAGCTAAGTTTTTCTTCGTGCCTGTCTGCTATAACGCCGATTACAACTCCCACTCACGAAACCTCCGTTTTGGTATTTAGTGAATTCTCATTAGGTTTGCTTTAAGTTTTAGATTAGGTCTGAACTAAATCGATAAGATCGTACTTGAATTTTCCAACGATCGATTAGCCAAGCACGTGCTTAACCGGAATTCTAAATATAAAATACTGATTATAAAAAGGATTAGCTACTTACGGGAACGAAATTACTCAACAAAACTACACAGTCAACGTCTTTTGAGGTGATTAATTTACCGTCCCTAACGAAACTAAACGAAGCATCAAAAATAAATTAAAGGGTTCAAGACTGACCCTTTCGAAATCAATTTTGTGTGAAACCTTTCCTCTACTTTATCGTTTAAGTAAGGAAATTTATGTACCCTAATGCGATCTTGGCAGCTCGGTGGAAATCAACGTTTGATTGTAAAATACGTGCCCATGTCGGTGAATGCAATTTGCTCTACACTTGTGGGTGGTGTTTTAATGGTGCCATTATGCTGGAGAACGGCGTTTGTTGCACAAGAATTACCTCCGTGTAGACAGATATTACCTGGACGTTTGTTTGATATAAAAAAATATATGTTACACCAACTGTTATGGTATACACACACTCTTAAGGGTTTTTATAATCTTGTCTTCTCTTGGGTTAAACATTTTTCTTTTTACGTCTTATCTCACGCTTGACATGTATTGATAAAGTTTTAGATCTTTCGTCAACTTTAAATTATTACTTGAGCTTGAAGGGATTGCTGTAAGTATTTCTGATTTCAATATGTCTCTGTGGGCAGCATCTTAATTTTATCCGAAGTCTCAACTTGTGAAACTTGTGCCGTGACATGTGAAAACAGAAAGTCCGGTACAAATAGCAAATGGCAATAAATTCGCTGCAGCAACGTTGACGCCGGCTAAAAATTGCAACGGGCAAGTTCCAGGCGAAACAACAAAAATGGACCATATATCTTTCAATTTCGCATAAGTTTTAGTTTGCTGTTTGATTGTTAATAGTGATTATTGCAAATTATATTTGAGTGTTCGGTCACACGTATATATTTAAAAATAGTAATTGGGAGTTTCTTAGGCTATATCTTATTTAAGCATTCACCGGCTTCTTAGTATTTATCTAATGTAACTAAAGCTAAAAACGTTCAATTCTCGTAAAATATACTGACGAAAATTGCCCAACGGTTCTAAAACTCTGGATCAAAGTACGAGTAATATTGAAATGTTATAAGTAAGTCACGACTCGACTTTAGAACTAAGTCAGAATTCAGAATTACTCCGATTGAAATGTCTTTACAGCTATGATTGTTGAGAAGGCAATAAGCGAAATGGGGTCATCAGACACTCGAATAAGCAACGCGAAAACTTATTACCTCTCTATGCTTGTCCTATACTGCGACTAACCTCATTCTCTCAGAATCTTACCCTATTTGACGATTTATATATTACTGATTGTATTTCCAAAGTTGTTTCGGTGGACCTTTAAGCCTCTACTGGGTTAATTAGGTAATTTTGGTAGTCCCAACTTTATTGTACAACTTTGATTGGAAAGTAATGGAAGGTCGTAGGAACGGTATCACTGTTTTCTTTCGCTCAGTTGTTAACAATAGATTTGTTGGTTAAATTATTTCGGTTGTTTTTTCTACAGATTACTGTTCCTTTGACATTCTTATAAATAGCTAGCGTATAATTACTTAAGGTTGAATTTACGTAGACTATCTCCTCCGGGTGGATCTAAACAGTAGGCAAATATACGAGTTTTTAAAAATATCCAGTTAATCGAAAAGCTAATAGACCAAGTAATAATAATTGTTATTATGGTACCATCATAGAAAGAGCTCTACTACTTCAAGTAAGCTACTCGTTTGAGTAACGAGAACTTTAACATCGCCTCTTGTAACAGCTGCTAGCCGTCTAAAAAATATGTCTAGTATTTTTAATACAACGTCGCTCGCACAATTATTTGCTATCTCCTAAGCGAGGGATTTTGAATTTTCGCCCATATAATTTTTTTGTTTTTATTATGTTAAAACTTTGATAAATTGCTTTAATGTCTATCTATTTATTAATGTACATAGTTCGCGCCTTCAACTCTATCTTGATCATATTAAATAAAGTGAACATCGGAATATAAAAACAAATCTTCTTGTATTTTATAAATAGGGATCAAAATTGACAAAAATGTCATCATCTGACTGCCCGTTATATCGGCCATTAAATGAGAATCGTGAGATTATATTTTTATACTGTATATTTTAATTACGTCCAGACTTTTTCTAAATAAGTAAGACTCGATTTGTGTTAATATTAAGTTAGTATTTAAAAATTAGGACTTTATTTAACGATGAAAATGATTCATCTCCTTCAATTACAAACATGAACATTTAAAATCCGTCAATGATGGACCGTTATTAATGAACGTCAATCTCCCTTTAATTCGGTGCCACGGAACACTGAAAATCGTAAAGTTTACGACTCTCTGAAATTGCAAGATGCCATCCTCTGTGCTTTCGAAAAAGAAATTTCTTGAAAAAGACGAGCTCCATCCGTAACGAGTAGCGAGTAATTGATATATTTAGAAGTGATTTTAAACGTAATATCTAAAGTTCAGTTGTCTAGTAAAGAATTTCTCATTACCCAATGGGTTGATAACAACAATGTAGAGAACAAAAGATACCAGCTTGTACCATAGCGCAAAATAATTGCGCAGACTTACAGTTATATAGTAATGGAAAAAATATAAAATAATGAAGCGTCAAATACATACGTAGCTCCTGCTGATGTTTGCTAATTTCGTAAGTGCTATGAAATCAAAAGCTTTAGATATACAAATAACCTGATCCAAAAAAATAATAATACCTGAATTCCCTTTTTGAATATCTGTCGTCGAGAGACTAGCATTGCAGCCTATTTTATTAGAAATACATTTAAAGTAGGTACAGTGAAACAGTTAATTACTTTGCTTACCACAGCATTATACAAATCCTTGAAAAGAATATTATTTCACGATTCACTATTATCGTCCAGTGTGTAACAGCTCCGTAACAAACTAGAATTTCTCTGAGCTTCTACTTATTTCTCTTTATGGCCCCCTTCCTTATCAGCTCCTTGGGTTTACGGCGTAATTAATTCGTTTATACGGCTCATTGCAGGCTGGCAATTTTTTTCTGCACTTAAATAATAGTCTTTAAAGTGTGCGGTTAACTACACCGCTTTTTGTAATATCCAGCAGAATAATTAGTTTATGTAGTCTTACGCCCATAAATCTTTCGTAAAACACAACAGCGATAAAATCGTCCTTTGAAATGACAAATGAATCGAGTTTTTATGTTCGCATGTAACTCGTTTCAGATATCTTGTCAGCATGTGTTCGCTACTACAATAAAACGTTGGAATTGTAACTTTACTTTTATTTATTACAGCAATTGAATTTAAGAAAAGAAGCATTTGATATGACGGCTGTCTCTTTTCGCGTTAAACCCCTTCATTCTTGATGGGTAAAACAACTGGAAACAAATTTGAATTTGTAACTTATTCATTTCTGATCGGTTTAATACCTACTTAAATTGGAATCAGCGCGTTTCCATTATTAACTTAGATTCAAATGGTCTTTAAATCACCAAAAATACAAGTTGATAATAATACGGGAATAGAACCAAACCCCTATGGTTTAGAAGTTGCGTTATACACGAGAAATCGTCTCTGAGACTGTTATGTTACAAACGGGTACTAGCCTTAGAGAAAACCGGTTTCAATTGAACGAAATAAAAGTTCTAAAGGTCATTGTCGACGGACTCGGAATGGAATCGCTTGAACGGAGAAAAAGCGGTGATATATCTAATACCTTTATTAAAAATCTTATCAATGATTTCAATAAGAGGCGAGTTACCGATTAAGCGTGGGATCGAACTTTCGAATTGTCTAATACCGCTGTAACGAAAACGGAGCTGGTAATTAATTTGTTGTAAGTCGACGCAGTTGATAGCTTTATGGATTAAATGAAGTTAATACCGAGAATAAAGATTGAGATTAGTATATTATTAGACGATATCTCTACAAGAATAGTGGACAGTAAAATCATCTCGACCAAAAAACCCTGTTACTTTGTAGCCCAATACTTATAAGAAAAAACATAAAAAGGGATCACTCACTCTTTCACAAAACTTGTTACTTAAAAGAGTGCCGGGAGTTTTTATGGCCCGTTTTTTTTTCTTGATCTACATTGCAACAAAGCCGACGTAATTTCAAGGCCCTGTTTAAATATTTTGAATTTCAACTAATTACATAAATTACATTTTTAATTTTTTATATACATTTAAGATTTCGGTATTTAACATGCATTTTTGTACTATCATCACAATAATTATCAACCTAACGTATGTTGCAGTCATCATAATCAACCGTAATATCTTTCCATTGTTGGACACCAGGCGCCTCTCAGAAAATATAAAATTTGGCAACATTAAATATGTATAAATGTAAAAGTTTTTGTTAAATAATTTCATGTTACATGCATACGAGTATTTTGGCAAACATGAGTATTTTGTTGCCTTTGTAAAGTATATTATAGGTCGACAGGTTGTAGATGTACAAATACTGATGAATACAAGTCCATGCCGTAGTTTCTAATGTAACGTCAAATTTGGGAATACTTACTCGTTAGTACTTATTAAAGTCGTTGGACGTTCCAGGATATTATCGAAAAGCAATTTATTGAATTATATCACTTTGATTTTATGAAAAAATTATGAAATTAGAATTTTTTAAATGAATATCGAATTCAATTGATATAATGGTATATTTTTAAGTTAAGGTAATAATTTTATTATAAGTTACGTTTAAGTTTTAAGTTATATTAATTTTTGTTTCAAATCCTGGTAATTTAACCAATTATTCAATCCACGTTTTTTTCAAACGGTTATACTCATTTATTAAATGGTTAGAAATAAAACATGTCCAGTCATAATTATGCTCATAAAAGGTGTAAAGTCTTACAACGTTCCTCGGTCAATTCTGTTTGTGTTCCAAAGTCGATTTAGAAATTTAATTTGCCGAAACGACCACTTTACGAAACACACCATTTACATCGTCCAATAACAAAAGTCGTGCCGACGCCACCGTGTTCGTGTGTACAACGCCGTCCAACTTTTCTTGTCCCGCAACTTCTTCCCTGATATTCACTCGCTCTCGTAATCGTGTTACCCGTTTAACTTGTGGACAGCTTCTTTTATACAATTAGCCACTTATTGAATTGGAAAAAGTCTCCCTTCCTCACGTTAGCCAAGTTCTGCTGAAGGGCTGTTAGAAAGTTTTTCGTTCGCCCTTGATTCTTTAAATTTAAATCCAAAAGCCATCTTTTATATTCCCCACGAAAATAATGTCTGGATTTAGAACTGGAATTATGGAGTAAGCTCCGGGGAATTATGCAAAAGACAGAAGTAAAATTACAAGTTCCAAGACAATAAGGCATACAAAGCCCTGCCCTGTGAAAAAAGTAGGACGGACAATGAACATTTATAAAATCTCAGGTAATAATTATTGCTTATCCGCCCTGAGTCTAATACTCTTTTTGTGCAGTTCCTTTATGATGATGATACACTTCTTTAAGAAATTATGGGTCTTATTTTTTCATGCGTAGGATCAGTGTGGTATGTGAACAGTGTTTTATTTGATGTTGCTCGATTACATATTTGTTAATGTTTTCACATTTATTACTTTATAATAACAACGCAGCATCGGAACCTTAATATTAATATATACTGATGTTTTATATGTCATTTGCAAGTGGTATGATTGTAACTATCTTTCCTTGGCTTTCTTTATTTAATTTTGCATTGCTTTGCGACAAAATTTGGCGTTTTAAAGCAAAAACTGCTGTTCTTGATCATACATTATTTATTTTAATTAACAAATAGCAAAGCAAAATTAAGCCAATACAAAATTCTTTGCGCCCGGCTCCAGTGGCGTGTTTCGAGTTGAGCATTCCCGTTTAACTTAAAATTTAAACACATTGCAACTAACTACGAAAAATCCTGCCAGGCGCGATCCTCCAGAGACTCGCGTTCCGTCCATTTGTTTCATAAATTTTTAAGTGCAACGGGATCTGGTGTGTGAGACGAAATCTCATTGGCGTGTTGTACAACGAGCGAGGAAAGAATAGCGATTTCAAAATGTATCTCATTAATTATAATAATAAATTAATTGAGCTATAATACACATTTTTACAAATAAAGTGGAAAACAAAATCGTTACTATTTGACTAGACGGATTGCTGCTACCTTTGCATTGATGACTGTGGTAGTTGATAAACTTGGCCGTATAAATTGTATCGCTCTTAGTTCCGTCGTTGGATCTCAGACAGATAGAGGAAGACGGCGAAAAGCTTTTTGTTTTCATTCTGAGCAAAGTAAATTTCTAGTTTTAATCTTCTTAAAGCATTTGCAGAGTTGAAGGAATTTTATTTAACTGTAACACTTTTGGTTTTAGCGTCTTGTTACTAAAAGATTTTAATCAAATACTTTATGGTAAAAGATTTTCTGTATCAGTTAGTGAATGCTCTAATTTTGTTCATCAAACCTTTTATCCTGCTTTCGTTTGTAGCAGCTAATAATCGTGAATATGTCGTTCCGAGATTTAAACCTCTGTTAGTCGTAAGTTAAGTGAGGCATTGCTCTCCGCGAGCCCCAATATCACATGATTTTGTTTCTTCTAATTGTTTCCGCAACCCCTAACAGCTACGTAGCGCGGCATTCGGATGATTTACATCGCGCGTAGCGTGACTCCGAGCCGAGAACGAACAGCAAATCCCTGGATGCCAGCGAAATTAATCACCCGCCTCGAATTTCCTTAGCGGGTTTCAAAATTCCCTATATAACTGAACCGCCGGGACAATTTTCTGTGTTAATAAGGATATCGGCTATAACGTTTTCTCAGTATATTCGATTTTGAATATTACGAATGAAATAAGATGAATTGATGAACATGTTGATGACATGAAATGAAATGATGAATTGATGAGCATATACTCTTGTATATATTTAATATGCTATTTCATTATAAATATACATGTAAAACTATTTCAGAACGGTTGTGAGTAACCCACAAAATAATCCGAAGTCATTGCTAAATCAGTTAGGAAAGAATATAAATAAACAGGTCCCTAATTGTGTCCAAATATCCAGCCTTGATTATTTGAAATTGTATTGCAAATGTCTCTATTGTCAATATTTATCTAATTAAATATTTTACAGTGAAATGTCCGAGAATTTAGCTTAATAGTTTATCCTGTTCCATGGAATTGTCGTATTTTCTTAATACACGATACTTGTTATCCGGTACGTCGTTAGTTACTTCAATTAGAAGGTTTATAGTTTACAGCGAAAGGAACGGTCTAAGTCATTAAGAGATATAGGCAGACAGGTCAATACTATTCATTGGTTGGTTGTTAGTCGAGATTTATTTCTTCGGTCATTGCTACTAACCATAAAACTACGAACAAAATGTCGTTTCTTACTTAGCAACTTATTCCAATACATCAGAGAAGTAGTCCCTAGCTATATTACTAAGAAATGATATACTACTGCAAATTAGTCGAATAATACTAACATTATGTGTATATGGAGGACACTGTTTTAGAAAATGAAACAACAGTTGATGATAATTAGAAGTTTTCTTATATATGTACTTAAATTAAGGAATGTTTATTTTCTTAATAAGCGAAATACAGTTTTTATCAGCTGTGTTTAGAAGTTTCGCTGGGTCAATAGCTGTTCCATCGTTAAGCTAAGTTACAATAACATGATTACGGGGAACATTTTAGTAGTCGTTACCGTTTCGATAAATAATTGGCGTCGCTAAAATACAATTAACATCTAATTTACTCACGACGTTACTGCCTGTTTGGCTCTGGTTCTGTCATTATCAATAGGCTCACCACCTATGCCATGGTACGTAAAGGTAACTGGGGAAATCTGGGAGTGTACATTACACTCCTCTGTCTACCTATTCGGGTAAATCGAGAGTTATGTTACGTGTTACATTATTAATAATAATTCTTCCCACGTCGACTTCTCTTTCAATTTATCACAGCTAGTGTTCATATACTATAATTTTATTATCTCAAAGTTTATCTTAAAAATAAAGTAGGAAAATAAATTTAAACAAATGATGCAATTGGCATCTAAGGGTTGCATCATTCTTTAAATAAAACCGTCAATATTTACAAACCGTGCATTTTGATAAGTAATCTGCATCATTTTACAGAGCTTTAGGATGACATCATAATATTTGCATACATCATATCAGTTACGTCCGCAGTATGTATGTCATACGTATTTTTGATTTTACCAGTTTCTATGAGGAATATAAATAAATAACAATAACCTCATCATCAGCCTGTATTAATCCTTAATAAGTTCCGCTCTAATGAGTGTCATCGCACATTTCTTTGGCTACTTTAATTGCAAAATATTTTCCAAATGAATATGGCTGCAACACCATTCACGTACGAGAATTGAGCTAGTTATTTTACGGTGACTACGGCAGGCCTGAAACATATTTCATGACGGTGCTCCAATGCAGAATAGCGGTGATTTGTTAATCTCCCCTTTAAAACTTATCAGTGTTATATCTTCTATAAAAACTTCGGCGTGCCCGTGAAGTCTTGTCTTATCGATACTTAACGCTCCTTCCAGGTCAGCCAAGTGATTAAACCGAAGTAACGGTCTTCTATGGGAACTTCCTTTAAAAGACATAAAATGCTCATCGAAATCCATGCCTCCATTCAAAAGTTATGTCCGGGCAGACGTAAAAACAAAATTGAGAGCATCCTTTTAGGAAGTTGGGCAATAAAAATTGCTTTCGTTCCGCTCAAAAGACTGTTCGAATGTTATTGCTGAGAGAACGTATGTAGCATTAAATTCGCCTAACGCGCCATCAAAATTCATATATAAAACCTATCCATTACCATTATTTCTAAAACTAACTTTAATGCTAGCAGTTATAATAGAGGTACATGAGGTGCGATGGATACACTCAGGTACAATATTGCCAATGTATTACGCGTACGTCTATAAATTGTATTAAAGTATAAGATTTATAAATCAAACGACGTAATAAAATTATTTTTCCTATTCTTCTATAATTCTTTACTATTAGTATTTTTGTTTATAACTTGATCTCGTATGATAGTTTATGCCTATAGCGTTTCATTCATGACGCAAACGCATTGCAAATAATGGAATGAAATAAGAAAAAAACGTGTATTTGCAATCATATAAATCCTTGTCAAGAGTGTCATCTTAGACGATTGTACTTATTGTAGGTACCTACTGTCTCACCCGGTGGGTATAATGTACCTACTAAATCAATATTAATGTCTTGCAAACCAGTTTGGCGGGTTAAAACAGATAAAATCATACGGTGCACTCCTTAAACATTGATTAATCTTGAAGCATTGTCAGGTTCTTTTTCATCGACATCCATCATTGTCTACTTTAAATCGAAGACAATGCAGCTAAAATAAAAGAAAGGCTTAATTAAACGTATGTTTTTAAAGAACAATAAAAATAATAAACTTCGACATGAAACATAGATGACCAGTGACTAAGTAACTTTTTAGTAGATTAACAAGCTGGACCTATCCTATGTTTTGGCAGTTTTTGTCGCCCACAGTCGAAACTTTGCTACAATTCTGCTAAGACTTAATATTTTCTCTCGATCTCGTTTACATAAAGAACATTCTGGAATTATGAAGCATGATACAGACATTTAGATAAAGGCGAAACATAAAAGGTTATAGAAATAAAACAGTATTCGGAATACTGTTAAAGCCTTGAAGTGTGACCAGCAGATGTATAAACAGGAACGCGTTCGGACAGGACGCAACATGTCATACGAACCGGTTGTCACACGTTTATCGTAGAGGTAAAATTTAATATAGTTATTGTTGGCTCTGACGGACTGACCCACAGTTTTTTATTGATAAAGGCTTATCTTCGCCATGTGTTTATTTATAACAATATTATGTTCCTTTATTTCTGCTTATAACGTACATTCTTGATAAGTGCTAAGCATATCACATATACAATAATCAGTCGAATGTAAATGTAATTGTTACTGAGAGGAAGTTGTAAAACATCTTGATTCGTTTAGCTGTTTCCGCGAACTATTGACATTGAGTTTTAGAAACATATTTATTCAAACTCATTAAATATTCGCACTGGCGTTAGTATAAATAACTGAGTTTAATAATAATTAACTGACTGATATATATTATTGCGGTATAGTAAGTAAGTAACCTGGATTAGGAGCTATTAAGTAGTTAGCGTGCAAACCGCTTATTATAAACAAAACTTATTACATATTAACTCGCGAACATATCCGAGCTGGTTGCTCGCGCATTAATGCAAATAGAATGTATAAGTATTCGCAGTGTATATAACGTTTCCGCTAAACTGTACTTGACTCTGCGTACTGTTTTAGTAATTAACGCGGGTCTGACCATAAAACTTGTATTTTCAAAACATTACGAGTCAATAGATGAATCAGAAGTGTCCTTCTTAGAATATTTGAAAAACAAATCGACGTGCAATCCTATTAAATCCGAGTGTGTGTACATAACTACTCGTATACTATACGTTCGTTCGTTTTAGTGATACACTCTATGTTGACCGCGTGTAACTAAAATCAATTTCGTGAACGACCGGATTTTTATATAATCCGGTTAGAAGGACCATCTTGAAAAGGATCGCAGGAAAATGATAAAATGTTATATTCCGTTTTAGGAAGCGATTATGGTGGAGATGTAGTTTCTTATTAAATTAGACTTACAAAACAGTTAAAAGCAATAAAACCGATATAAATATCGGCGTGCGGTAAGAGGAAGCGATACACGCGCAATAAATACAATTACATATATGGCCTTGAACTTAAAAATTGTAGTTGCTCGCCTTAAACTGGTGTGCTCTCGCCTCGGGCCGTTTCAAGAGGGGCAACTCTCGTCTACAGCTTGTTCATGTCAAAAATATATTAAGCGGCAAGATTTGAGAATTTTAAAACCCTATTATTTCTCGAAGTGCCTAAAACGAATGGTGCTCGAGCCGGTATAGAATTTTTAACAATATTTCTCACGCGACGTGCCTCAGGAAAGTTAGTGCTTATTTCTTTCACTACACTCCCTTTTGTTACGCCATACAAAATCTATTATGGAACGTAATTTATCTAAAAAGAGATTTTAAAAGTTCCAAGCGTTGAAAGAGTTTTTGAAATCGGCGGGAGCAGTTCCCGAAGTTTCTTCTTCGTTACAAAGTTATTATTGTTTCTGACAGTCTTGTTAATGAAGTAAATTGACTAAAAGGGGAAACCTACATTTCAGACGTTGCACCCTTAAAATTTTTGATAAAGTAATGGCTTTTCAAATGAGTATCCTTTGTTTTCATTGTTTTGTATTCAGACTGTTTTGTCCAAAATGGACGGATTTTTAATCTCCATCCGGCTGTTGAAAGATTTTATTTCTACATCGAAAATTAATGTTACACAGGCACCTGTAATCAGAGCTATATTACAAATGAGTCTCGCTTTAGACTCAATTTTCAATAACGCGAAGCGAGCTACGTTTTTGGAGTCGTAATTACACATTCACAAGACGAGAACGTTCAAATTCAGTTCTTAATTGACGTCTGAGACTTCTGTTTTATGATAGCAGCAGCAACGGCTACAATTAAATATTTACCATTTATTCAAGCAACCTTTTTGATTAGAAGTACCGGATCGTTCCCACTTAATTAAGAACATGTTTTAGGGACTACTTGTTAATATTTATTATTACGCTTTTGCGTTAACGTCAAATTATTCGTTTCTATAGAAATGGTTATGTTCGGAGCTGAGCATTCGAAAACTTGATTTGATTTGTTTGTTAAACGGAAAATAAATTGCCTTCCTGTACTTTAATTATCAACAAGGGTTTTTGCCTTTACAATTTATTTTCATAGCGAAAGACTAAAGAAAATGAATTTTGGTGCCATTTCAATGTCATTGATGATAGACTCGAAACACTTCCTTTTAATTTTAATATGGTTATTAATATATGTGAAATACAATAGGTACGTCAAAACAGACATTTAAAAAAGTTCTTTGTTAATTATATTTATATAATGGTTCTTTGCAGCTTTTAATATAAAGCCCGCTATGAAGACATTTTTATAAGAGAAAGTCAAGCATTTAGTTCTCAATATTAAACACATGTTTGATGCCAAAACATTCATTCAGTTGGAAATTATACGCAAACCGATACAAATACATATATACATGTACATATCTACTAATTTTACTTAATCGAACGGGAACAGAATTTGAGATCCTTTATACGACAACTTATTGGGTTCGTTGAAATATCCATTAAATAGTGGACTAGTGTTTTATAATGAATCAGATATATAATTTATGACAAGAAACAAAATAGTTTAGGTCGAGAAAATTTGCCAAAAGTTTGTATGCGAAATTCGGCAACCAAAAGCCGAGCCAACTACGAGTAGCAAGAAATTTTAAACATATTTCGCGATGACATGATTTTAAAGTAGCGACTGAAACAGATAATGCCGAATTCCTCAACGGACAGGCACAGATATGTAGATCAGTTTATGTTAACGATTTATGAAGAATGCCGAACGAAATATGGCATCATCGCAACAGTTTCCATTGAAACATTTTTTTTACTACTGCTTCCTTACGATGGAAGATAAATTTGCAAATAGAGCACGGAAGACCACCCGGCTTAAGGAATTTATACCCAACTGTATTGAAATGTAAATAAGTTGCCGTAAAGTTGTTTTTCTAGACAAGGATACAGGTACGTGTGGAGGCTCCATTCGCTTTGAATATTTAGGAGCTTCTAAGTGCACAGAGTAAAGCAGAATTTGTTGGCTTTGAAAAGGTCGATAATTTTATTCAATTACTATTTACGGCCGTGCATCTGAATACGTTCACACCTTTGTAAACATTGCTAGAGTTTTGTTTAAAACTAGGGTAGGGAACGTGACATTAATATTTCTTCATGTTGATCTGTTTATCGAAATCAACTGATAAGTGCGTGCATACGAGATTAGGTGTAATGTTGTTTAAATTTGTTTTGCTTGATTGTATGGTACTACATGAATATGAATCAATTAATATACTTCAAATCTATAAAAACATGGCCTGATGATGCAAAGAAAGATACGAAGAATGGTTTAAAAATACCCTCACTTGGTTAAACAATTTGTTTTTAAGAATGATTAAGTTCACTTTTTTGTTAAATTACAATTATTCAAGTTCAGGAACTCCCAACTCTCTTGTGACCGATTTTTACGGCGCGGTAAAAGCTACCCAACTTTAGCTTAGTTCAGAATTGACTCGTTACTCCCGGTAATACGCCGCCAATATTTGCTCAGTTCTTCCTTTGGGATTCTGTGAACTGCGTCTACAGAAAAGTGTTGTTTTTTTTACTTCTTCTTATGTAATCTGATTAGGTTTATTTACATTAGTTTCAATATAGGTACTTGCTACAAATATGTTTAAAAATAATAACATAACAATTATATGGATAACAGAAATTTTATAAAACTTCTTAAATTGATAAAACAATTTTTGAAGTAACTATTTGATTTGTTTGATCTCTGACATGTTTTTTCTCGGTATTGGAATAAAATAAATAAATTACATATGCTGATAATTTATACAAATTAGAACAAAAAGAAAAATAGGAACTTCGATATATATGTCTCACTCCATATATCGATCATTTAACAGACCAGCAAGTTATTTCACACCCCCTTTCACTCTACCTCACCCTGTTCTGTAGCAACTCGTTATCGTTGCCAGCAACACCGCCAATATTTGCTCTGTATCCCGTTGGGACCTAGCGATGGACCGCACACTGCACAAACACTGTCCACTGTCTTCAGATGCATCTGTTCTGTCGGGAATTGTACTAATAGTATACAATGTAAAGACAACTTGTAGTCGATATGAAGTGTTTGATGAATTTTTTCAGCACAAATGACAGTTTGACGATTTAATAATAAAATAAGGCAACAGATCACTCTGAATTATGCTTCATAAGAATTTTACAGTTTTCAATTCTGGTAATTTTAAACCTATCAAGTACCTATACCAAATATATTCACAAGATAAAATCTAATATTTGACAAGCAAACGAAATTTAAAATGAACCTTCTATATGTGAATCAAACTAGTGGAATGATGTAAAGCATGAATAACTCGTAATTACATTAGATAATCTAATACTCCCTTTTATATTGGACAAAGCAATTTATAATGAACCCATAACTACTATTGCTGGTCGATTGGATGTGAAACGTACTCACATTTCAAACATTTGACTTGATAGCATTATGAGTCCGTAGATAGTTTTTATTAGGCGCATGTGAGCTATAAATTTCACATTTACAGCCTCGAAAACTCGACCACTTTGTTGGTGCGCTATAAAAAAGTTCAATTCGCACAATAGTGTTGGGTGCTGGCTCACGTTGGCTTGAATCGCATCTGCGTTCGTTTTGGAGCAAACTTATTGATTGGGTGCATCGCATCTGGTGATTACAGTTCCTCGGCACGCGAAAATGCGCCGCTCGACGGCGAAATATTCAAGCAAGAGAACCCCATGGGAGCCGCAACAAACTTCCACACTCAAAGAATTGTCCAAGTCGCGCGAAGTTTTGACAGATATGCTTTGAATATCAACTCTATATTATTACATTCTGTATTGAACTTTAGCTCCCGATTTCTGACACTAGTCACGCAAACAGATGATAACACTAATCGGACTTGATTATTGTGACATCGTTTCGAACTGTTTAAAGTTAAGTCTGTTTAGCATTCCAAATACATCGTAAGTAAGAAGGTTTACGAGATAGAACATCTCATCGACCGTTCGATTCGGTTTACGGAGTCTATTGACTCTGTAATGCGACTCATTTCCCGAACACCAGCTTTCGGGATAAGAAAAGTTCTGACATCCTCTTCTGAGTGGAAATGAAAGAAAGAGGCTCTTTGCTCGAGTACGTAGCTACTAAACTTTAGTATCTTTGATCTAACAGCTAAAACTTCGAATTAACTTGAATACAAAGATACTCAAGGCCATTTCTCTAAGAATGGAGTAACTAATTTCAAGTTTAATGAGAAACTCGTTTAAAGGATAATACGATTGTGAATAATTTTTGATTTAATCGTCCTTATCTTTTTCTTGAACTTCATAAATATTGTTTATGTGTGCAGTTAAGGCGGTCGAGTAACATGTACGAAGTACATGATGAATCATCAATCATAATGCCGTGTTTGCCCTTTTCTGTAATGCCGTCATTAATGTGATTGCGTTGCACTCGTACGTTCCCTGCCAACGGTTACGATTTCTTTGCTTGTATTCGATCTCTTTCCCCCACTGGTGACTCGCGTATCAAACAATTTACTTACGAGACGTCTATGATTTCTTTATTACGACCCCTTTTATCCTTTTCTCCGCCAGCATTCGCCCGTTGCGAGAAATTTCCTTTCTACTTCCCTCTGTATCGCTCGGGAGATAAGGAGATATTGAATTTTGAAACATAAGGTTTCCTTCTTTATCTCTCCCGCCATGATTCCTTGTGTATTTACAGTACAGCTGTAGCGAGTGCCTATTCAGTAAATTGGCATTCGCGTCGCGCTTCCTTATATTTCCTCCGAAATTCGTTTAGAGATTAAAAGGGATCACTGTTGAAGTATTTTCTTAAAACCGACCCGAAGACATAAGCCGCATCACGGAAAAGAATTGTGTGCCAATTCTCGGTACAGTAAAGCTCTTGCGGTAATGTGTTTATAATTATATGTCTACGTACGTTTAGCCGCTCGTGTCAAGTATGTACAATCTCGTGTGCATCTATTTCTCGTGATCACAGTAATGGCTTTCTGACCGTGAACTACAACGGGAATTGAACAACGTGGACAGGGTACAGAGCTGAGTGTGCAATAATGTAAACGTTATACGATATAGTGGCGATTATCTATGTAATTAAATCCCTTGGTAGTGTTAAACGACCGTCCATGGTTGGCATGTAATAAACAGTCAGTTGCTTGTTACTGCGTTCCCATGTGCATGGGAGATGCACACTTCCACATTTAGCCCCGTTAGGACAAATATAGTGCGTTGCTCTGGAATTATCCGCGCAATACACGGAAAATTACTGTAGTGTTTACGGAGCGTTTTTTGTTCTCACAGTCATACGTCGTATATATGACTGCTGTTAATCTATCGTGATGTCATTATGCAATTATAATCGGTTCGCGGATCTGAAACGCTGGTTTCTAACTATACTTTGGTCATTGTTGAGATAATGTTAGGCCTGACAGTGGTTTACTTTTGACGATACTGTTATTTAAAGTAATATATCAGGTACAATATTTCATTTTTTTTTGGTACATTTAGTCATTTTTGTGAAATAAGCATAACATTGAAAATTTGAAGTGTAGAATTCTGATTCTTATATCATTAGGAATTGTTTAAATTAGTTATTGTTTGAATTAGTTTCTGTTCATTTTTTACCTAATTTATTATTTGTTTAGTAATTTAAAATTACTTTAAAAAAATAGATTACCGAATTTATAGAATTGCTCACAAATATAAATATTGTACTTACTAAATATTTAGACATACGAGTACTTGGCTTAGTTGCAACAAAGCGTCATTTTAGATTCAAAGTACAATTTAAGGATAAATCATACACGCAAAGGGATTGGCGTCTACGAATAGCATGATACAATCATTTAAATGGTTTATCACATTACAAAGATCAAATTTTACAACTCAGACGCATATCCTGCTTTGGTTATGGGAAAGGGCATGCTCCGATGGTTAGGATAGGGATAGGGATATTTGGCACTCCGTGCTCTCTGCCTACTCCGTAAGGGACCTGGCGTGTATGTATGTTATAATAATTAGCGTTACTATAATTTCTACTTGTAATCATATTATTTGTAAGTAAAGAAATTCTTTCAATTACAAGAGCCAAATCCAATAATGTTCGTTCTAGTAGAACTAAAACTAGTCTTACAGTAAATGGGGCATATTTTAAAAAATACATGTTATCTGCATCTGCAATACTGTCAGATGACAATCGCATTAAGTCTGTTATTAGAAATCTGATGCTTATAATCCAAACGACGTAATAACATACATTCTGCGTAGAAAGACCGTCGGCCACGGGCGTTCAGTTAACACGTGGAGCTTCGCGATGTTCTATTTTCGTATGGTATCAAACGCCGAATATGCAAACTCTTACTGCTTCATTTCGTGGCTCATTAATTAGAAGATTTGGCTCAGCTGCAGCCATGGCCGTATCCATCTATGACTTTACGGGATAAAATTTTGCGAAAATTTCAATATACTTTTTATGTTGTGTTGAATAAACAAAATTATTTGGTCGTAAGGTCGTAACTTTGTTCATGAAATTAAAAATTAAAACGTTATTAAAATCAAGTAAATTGGGAAATAAAAGGTTAAAATGATTATATGCGCGGTCAAAATAAACAGCGCAGTGTTGTTCTTACACCGCATAAAAGATTTTTGTTATTTTAAAAAATTTCATTGCTCAGAACGTTCCCTATGTTTTCATCAACTATAACGTTGACAGATGCTAAATGCGCTTACTATTATTAGGATAGATAATCTAAATGTTTGTGTTTACAATTTGAACGGGAAATTGGCTTTCAATCAAAACGATGCTTAGCAGACGGACGGACGCCAACATCATCAACTGTCGAGAGACATTCAGTTACCTCATCTTTTAAAGTTTGGATATCTTCTAGGTTCAGAAACATTACTAGAGAAATTGAATATACAACTGGAGAAGCATTCCATAATTTATTTGTGGTATATTTTTAGTAGCAATGCATTGACGTGCATTGATACATTGTTAAACGTGTTTGTGTAACGTTAAACCATGATGAGCAGTGCGAAAATATTTTATTATAAATTTATGTTTGAATTTTATTACGAAAATTCAGGTGACATAATTTATTTTCGTCCTAATGTTTTGCATTCTTAATTTATTTACACCTTTATACGTATATTACTAGTGTATACTAGTCTAGATAAATTTAAATATCCAGTACTTTTTCTTAATTTTCAATAACCCGTAATTGAATTTCTTGTCCGTGCAATTTGTTATCGTGTATCATCTCTCTATGTGCCTCAAAGTACTACTAAACATATATTTAGGTTACAGAAATGTGTTTATTCAGAAATAATTTAATCACTTTTTAGTTATTTGAGAGAAACGGCTACACAAATATGAGAGGAGGTTCATATTCGACTTAGTCTGCTCTTTGAGTTTCACGAGGATGATAGCAATGCAAATGTTGCTGCCAAACATATTTGCGATGTTTATCTAAGTGTATTAGACTGTCGAAAATGTTAGTAGTGGCTTCACTTTTAGAAAACTGTCGTCTTAAAATTAGACCATTTTGATGCTACGAATAACGTTGACCAAGAAATACTTATTGATAAGAAATAAAAGGCAAGACGGTCATACATTATTACTCCTCTGTTATAATTTTAGAAACTGTATAATGAAGAGAAACAATGTCAGTACAATCCGACGTTGCAACTTTGTTACAGTAGTCTTAATATACTTGTAGGTATAGGTTTTTGTATTTGATCTCGGTGGAGTGTATAACGGCTTCATTTACATATTGAGGAAACTGTAAATAGATCAAAGTTACATTGATATATATGATGAATATTAAAAACCAATAGTATAAGTATTGTGAAAGTAATGAATCACTTCAACTAGTTATTTACAGTGTTAGACAAGCATTGCTAAAGGGGGTACGTTAGTCTTAACACTTTAAATACTTGGCTTCTTTCATTCTAGTTATTTTAAGCTAATCAGCTTCTGAAACCATAAGACTAACAAGGCCTTATTAAGTGAACTACATTATGAATATAAGAGCAGTCAGTTGTCTTGACTAATTTAATATTATATAACGTGAACTCCTTCAAGTATAAGACTATATATCTGATCCGATTGTAAAGATTTACGCATTTAATAATGCATAGAGACGTAAAAAAGAGGTAAAAAGTATATATTAATATCGAAATAATTTTTGTCAGAGCATTTATATTCTAGAAACATTTCCTTTACGACAATTCTCCCATCGTTCGTCGCGTGCGCGTCAATAGTAGAACAAAACATTGAAATCTTTAAGTAGTCTCGAGTTGGCTCCGCAGTTCAAGGTACCCACCGCGAGCGTCAAGATTCGAATCCTTCGTAAACCCAACGCGTCTAGCCATTCTCAGTCCAATTTCACGTTATCTCGGTAAAGGATTGCTCGATACGTTAGAGAGGAACAGCACGATCAGAATGCCGATAAGACTGGCTGGAGCGTGCCAAAACTGGGATTTATTATGCTAAAATTGGAAATCAAAAAGTGGATGCATTTCGAATGGCGCACGTATTCGCTGATTATGCACTGTGAACCACTCGATAACAGAATTATTGTTTCAGACAAGTTCTGCTACGAGTCGATAAATGTTTTCATATCCATAGGTAATTACTGTTTTATTATCAAGCAGATATTGAACAGTGCTCCCATAAAGCTTCATTCATTCTGCAGATGCTTTTATGACTACTTCGGTCTCTGCATTTATGCCATCTTTCTGTCACATTTTATGTCTGATGGATTGTCGATTTTATACCAACCGGATTTGGATAAAATCTGTCCAAATTTAAAGCTAGAGTCTATTTGGTCAATGAATGTGGGCAATGAATTTATATATTTCAATTATTTCTGTGTATTCATAATATTTAATATCCTTAACTTTACACACTTGCAAATCACACAATGACATAACTTTTTTGGACATGTCACATATTTGCGCAAACATATTTCGTTTCGTATCTTTTTCATATCTTGAAAAAATGTATACTATGGTTCACTCCATTCTTTATTTAATTATATCGCGGAAGTAGGAACAGCCTATTTCGTTTTCAACCTGTATAAAAGTCAAACAGGGTGAATTTCCCAACACAGTTGAGCAGTTACACGTGCTGCGAAATATGTTATGTTATTGATTTCGGTGACGAAAAGTTTGTAAATTAAACTTAGGAGAAATTTGTAGAATATTCCTACTGTGTTCTATCCATATAATATTGTCACATAACTCGATAAATCGTCATACAAATCCATCATAACAATCGTTACATCATTACACGCGCTCCCTGCGCCGGTTTTATTAATAAACAGCCACGTGTGCGATAGACGTGCGCTTGAGTTGAAGGTGCGATTATGTTGATGGAATTACAGCGAGAACCAAAGGTTGGTGAAAATTTTCTTTAAATTTCCAGTCTTTTCAGTTGCGGGTCAGTATAGTTGCAAGCATACTTACGTTATCGTACGCGCAAGCCTGCGTACCGATCAAACAACATGTACCGAACAAAACTACTTTATACGGTTGAAGACAATAAAATGTATCTGCAAAGAAACTCGGCATCAACAAGTGCAATCATACAGACATGTACCTACATATATAATTTAAACTTACAATTTCATGTTCTTGGTGTACTTCCAGTATTCTTACTACATGCAATGTGGTCTATTACAAAATGTGAACAAAATATAAATCAACGTCAATTATTCATTAAATCATATAACGATGTAAGTAGATTGAAGCTGCGTTTTATACGTTCTTATTTCGCCACCTGGAATTATTCTTTAAGGTTTAATTCGTAGCGTCTATAATCGATTCGATACGGATAGCATTAAATTATTATATTGTTTTGTTGTCTTGACTTAAAATATGATTACAAATCGCAAAAGTTACTACCGCTAAAACCACCCATTGTGAAACCGCTGTCTCTCGTGGCCACCCGCGGTTCTCAATAACGTGACCAAACGCCATCATATCTCGACTGTGTGTTAGATAGTGCAGTTTATTGTAATGTGATATTTAGTATTTAATTTATGATACACTAAATGAGATGTACATCTAATTACTTGTGACCGTTTCACTTTTTATATGAATAGTAGTATTGTCTATGCGAAGGGCATTTCTTGGCAATTAGAACATTATATTAAAATAGTGAATATAGGTACAATAAAAAAGATTATTTTCCATGTTGATGGCGTTTTGAGAGTCATTTTTTAACAATATTGAACTATAAATAGTTAAAAGTATCACTTTCCTTGTTGTTGGTATTCTGATTGAAACAATAACTATGTGAAATTATGACTTTCCTGGCAGGAAAATTCTATTCCTGTAGTAGTAAGGATATTGTTATTGTAACAAAGTTAATTCAAAAGATGTATAATTAATAGTGTGGAATACAAATGTAAACTTAAATCGTTTGATAGTGTATTAATAGGTACTCGGGTTTTATTCACATCAGATGAGCAAATATATTTTTCTGTTTCCTGTTGAAATCACCGTTATTTTGATTAGGTACCTATAAGTTTCACTACTTACAAATCTAGCTAAAACTCGCCGTGATTGAGATCATGACGAGTTTTTTCTAAATAGTTTATACACGTGTAATAATATCGTTCATGTATAAACTGAGCTGAACTTGACTGCCTCGTTGGTCGAGTGGTTGCAAGCGCGACTGCCGAGTGAGAGGTCCAAGATTCAAATCCCCGGTCGGGTGCTATTGGATTTTTCTAATTTAGAATTTCTAG
>DWEE01000042.1:0-25411 GCA_018245755.1 Parelbella macleannani | reverse complement strand
AGTTTCGTAACCAAATTTAATATTAACTGTTATATTATTATCACCAGATAACGGACTTCCCCTGTTAAATAATTGTTCAGCACTGTTCAATGTTAGGAATGGGTTAAGAATAAATATGAAAACGTAAATTGTATTTTAACGATTTTACGAATCAGCACTGTCTATTTATTTTTTCTTTTAGCAACGAATGAAATATACCCCATTATATTTCCATATCTTTTTATGTATCCATGTGGTATGATGATAAATGTGTTTTACATATTACATATAGGTATACTTAATTTCTACAATTACAGTGTTCGGCTGAATTGACGCGCGCTTCCGATAAACCTCATAAACGACGTAAAACTTCCGGCAGATGGCGCGGCGGCCGATAATATTGCGCGCCTATAATCTACAACGCACAGACAGGATGACTTGGACAAATGTTAAAGCATGTTGTTACGTAATGTTAAAATGTTTATTTAACGTCAGTCAAATTTTATACACGAATATAACATATTTGCGGTAATAATGGTGTTCATCTCAAGTTAAGTTGGTGTATTTTTTATATCGGAAATAAAATTTTTCAATTAAACAGAATATAATTTTAATGAGTCATTTAGAAAAAGATCTGCGCTAATTTTTATAGTTAGAGATTAACGATTACTCTGTACAGACTGATTGCGTTATAAGTATTGCACTTTGTCCCCCTCCACTACGCTAACAAAAAAAATTAATATGCTTGAAAAACTTGAAATGGCGACATAATTTTTACAGGCGACATCCACTCCGTCATAATACGCCATTAACGGTTGAGCGACGCGGCCTCTAATTCACGTTTAAAAGCCTGCACTCGAGTCAAAGTCAGCTGTAATTTCGTCTTAGCCAGCAATACCTAGCTCCAATCTAATTTGTCAAGAATTACGCTTAGGCTACTAGAAACCTCTGGTGTAACGGTGTTTTTATTGTACCACTCGCCTTCCGCCCCGCAGATCCGGCCGCGCACATTATTTTTTTACGACGAAAAATCGCGATTATCCTGTATATTGTTTTCGGGTCACTGACAGAATTGAATATATAAAATTTGTATGAGAATTCGCGTGAAACACGCGCACGTATACGGAATCCACGCCTTCATCAAATTTTCAGACGTACCAGGAATTTGAGGCACTTTAAAAATGGCATTTTGAAAGTACTGTTTTGTTTTTTTTTGTTTTACAGGTGATGAGATTTTTTCGATGTGTTACATTACACACAAATAATGTCTGATAATAAGAGTATAAATTCGCGATCAATTCATTCATACTTGTGTTATTAAAATTTTGTTCGCGTACAAACGAAAAAAAGCATCGCGTTGAATCTTTTTTGTTTGGTGGGTAATTAGTGTTTTTTATAAACATGACGCTGTTTTTTATTACCGCACATAGTGACGAGCGCACCTACTCATCATGCCAATTTCTTTTCATTGTTCGAAATAAATGGAAATACGGTGGATTTTGTGCCGTAAAGCTTATATAAATGAAATATAAATTGCCTTTTAAGATCATGTGCAAATACGATTTGAATAGGATTTAATATCCTACCTCTGAGATAAAATTAGGGCTTACAATAGGGCTCACGAAGCTCATGCATACCAGAATTTAAGCATATCATGTTTGTGGAAAGTTTTGTCATAATCGTTATATAAATTATTGTACATGTACCTAAATATGGAATATCTTTAAGATATAAATATGAAATGTCTTCTTGGATGAACATATAGTGAATATATGCTGTAGTGGTGGTATAGAAAGGGAGGGAAGTATGCTTATATAAATATCTAGCAGTTTTCATAGTTTTAGGGTGCAGAACCTCGGATCTTTCGGTCCCTTACGCCTCAGTGCGTCGCCCTTCCAACAGTGATTCATTAGTGAACCTCCACTGCATTGTTAGAATATGTCGATGTACCTATAGCGCGAACAATTTGTTTACAAAGGGGGTGTTTCAACTATAATTGGTTTCATTGATTTTTTATTATAACGGTATATCACATTCACATTGTTTTGCCAATCTTTTCTTTTCTTAACTTTACAGGTATGCTGTATCGGATATAATAAGCTGAAGATGGATATTGTATGTAGTATTAATTAGGTTTTCAATATGACATTCCAATAATATTGACATATTTCAATACAATTTCGTCCGCCACCAATATCGGCTTCTTATATTATTACAACCAAGTAGGTACATCAAGTGAGATTTTCCAGAAAATACAATCGAACGCGGTGAGAACTAAGAATCAGTTATGTCTAGTAGTGAACGTACACAGGCTGGTGACGATGGTGCTGATTAAATACAGGCGTTATATGTATATATTTTTCTATCAGACACATATATATTCTCGGTTTGATCTAAAGTCCATTGGATTTATAAGTCCAGTGGATGTAAAGTCCATTGACTTTTGAAACCACATTGTTATACGAAAGCTCCTTTTTAAACAAGTCCTTTTAGTATTCCATTACATATTTTAAACTATTCAATTTGCCGACTATTACACAATGTAAACAGTACTTTATAAAGTCCATACGTAGTTTAATTACATTACTACGGTTCTTTTGTTAAATGTTTTAACTAAAGCGCTCTTTAAACCGTCGGAACATTTAACTTGCGAATGAAAATATATCTTCTAAAGTGTTTAATTACTGGCAAGCAAGCTAAAATGTATCATTATTTTATAAAAATAATTGCACGTGTGTTACAATAGTGAGCTGAACATGCGATGTAATAGGTTTTCGATGCTCGTAAAAAATATTCCCCTTCAGTGTCTTAAACCTCTCCAATTTGCGTTAAAAATTATACGGAAAGGCACTAGTGCTCATATTATATAGGTCTTTAAAATTATCAAGTAGGTATAACCTGAATATGATGTTCGACCGCGTTCAAAATAAGCAAAAATATGTAACTCTGATTCCGTAAAATGAAAATTTATTCTAATTTCGTAATAACGCACAGAGTTTGCACCGACGCCGGTACCAGACCCCTTTCATTTCCTCCCCTCTGTCTGCGATTATCGCGATCAGACACACAAAGTTATACATTGGAATATTGATATATGCATAGATTAATTTGTGAATTGATAGAGGCGTCTCGAATGGATCGGCCGGGGAACAACAACATGTTTTTAGTAATAATAATATTTGTTTTATTCTATAATAAAATTATGAAACAAAGTGGAACATTTTGATGTGTCATGATTTTTAAACTCTTCTATGAGGTAAAAGTTTAGCACATAGACGCTAAATGTAAATTTACTAAAAAAATATATAACAATCAAGCAGCAAATCGAATTTCAAACAAATCAAGACAGGGCGCGATGGCGCTCATTGGGGGAGGCCTATGTTCAGCAGTGGACTGAGATAGGCTGATGATGATGATGATGATGAACAAATCGAATTTCATGAAGTCAAACGTTAAATATGCCACCTGCTAACAATCCTTGAATGCATTAAATATTGTCATCCGTCATTTTGTTATATCGTAGTGAAAAAACACGGAAGTAGTGAAATGTACTGGGGGCCCTATCGGTTTTAGTATTAAACATATGATTAACAATGGAAAATCCTTTGATTATAGAGTATCTTTATTATAATAAATAATAAATAAATTTGACTGTCTCTCTCGACACGTATACATATATACATATACGTGATACACATAATACATACATTTGTAAATACTTACGGAGTGAAAGGCTAGTGGTTTAGCCTTAGACACTGGGGCCCAGTGCTAATATACTGGCGCGAATTTTTATGTTTAAAAAATAAGTGCGTTTATAAGAATTGCTTCAAATTTGCTGTGGCCGTGAAGCAAAACACCATGAAGGAAATCTGTACACCTTGGGGTTCCACATTATATTCTCAAAGGGAAATTAAAAAGCTGGTGATAATAGCAATACTAATATAATATATGTATGTATATGCAGGCTTTTATGTGATACGGAATGCTATGAATCCGTTAAATGTATTATAATACATCTTTGAAAAGTTATTATTCATGGTGTTATGTAGTTTTCTTAGTCAACACGCCAGTTCTGTTATTTATGATGGGAGCTTCAGCTGTAGTGCATAAACGACATTAGAAAAGCATTCTTAGCAACGTTTTCATGCTCCAGAGGTCATGTTAAGCAATCGATTTAGGCTAAAGTTAGAAAGCTGTTCTTATTGAATACTATATATATTGAGTTAAACATAATAATTATGTAGAAGATGTAATAGGTAAATACGCTTAACGCTTACGTCATCAATCTTCATACGAAAGTAAAATTGTGCTAATGTTAAAAAAAACGAGTGACTCTCGTAAAAACAATTTGAATACTTTAACTAAACGAGCTTTGTACATATTTAATCCGTGAGCAAGATTCTATTAAAGAGGCATCATTCTAATAATCGCATCAGGCACTTGACAAAGTCTTTATTCGTAAGAATTATATCATTCATGCTTAAAATGGATTCCAAAGGAGGGAAGAAATTTCATTTGTGAGAACCTGCTCCTGCTTATAATCCGTCCGACGTAATAACATTTCATATTCGTAATAGAATCATTCCGCGTCGCCCGGAAACTTTATAGTCTCATTTTCATTGAAAGCGTTTAGTAGACATAAACTTGCAGAATAATTTTGATACACGGCCCAGAAATGGAACGTGCCCAATCTCCGGACTCCCTACTCGCCTAATCAACACGGCCGTTTCGACGACAACGTTTCTTTATTGAAATATTACACGAAATGCGCCGAGTGGAGCACTCTGACATTAATTTTATGTACTAAGCTGCCACCATCAGTTAAAATCTGTGTGTTGAAAGAATACATGACTTACGAATATAAAATAAAACACCTTATACGAAAATACCATAAATGGAATAAAGACGGTGTTTATGACAGTAGCGTTATATGCCATTTTAATTTGGACTGCGGGAACCACAGCGACTGAATAACGTTAATTATCATAAAATTATTGTATTCTGATAGTGAGTGTGTAATAATCAAATTCATTTTTCATACCAAAAATGGTAACATTTTGTCTCAGTCTTAAGATGTTCGGTTTTGGTAAATATAATTTTATTTTAACAGGAAGTTTTATCCAAAAAAAGTCAAAATCAAATATTTATTCATATGACTCACGATCTAAAAATATCATTCGTTATACAACATAAGAAACACCTGAAAAGGCCGTTGTCCAGAAGAAGTATTACATTGTATAAAAAAAATATTTTCAATCCACTTAGAAGAAAAAATGGGAGGTTTTTTTGTTATTTCTTTGAGAAAATATTACGATATCGTTTATTTTGTAGGCTCGTTTGTTGTCCAATACAGACCGTAGAGCCGACAATAATAACCTATTTGTAGGGATTATTGTAGGGAATAGTACACTAAGTGGTATTTATGTGTGATATCGTCAAACACAATCAACAAACACTTAGCTATTTGTGTGATTAGTTTTTGTTATTCTGTTCTAATTGAGAACTTCATTCGTATGCGTACCGCCAGTAAAAATTAGGTTAAGACAATACGTACATTTCTTTACTTTAAAACTTACTCAATGAAGTATTATATAAGGACTATATAAAAGTATATTCCCTTCTTTTTTATAAATAGATATACACATTTCTCATATATCTAATTTAAGCATCTCAATTCATTTACTACGTTTGACTTGTCTTGCGGACCGCGTGACAAAGACCCCAAAGCAAATCCGTTATTAAAACCTGGCAGCAAGCAAACGCTATTCGCCTTATACAGAATAGCTTATAGTTTTAGAATAGTCAGTTATAAGTTTATGAGTCGAGAGAACATAAGAATTGGTATTAAATTCTAAACTTACGTATGTATATACAAATAAATATTCAAGATAATTAAGTAGAAGCAAAATATGTATTTCAAAGAAATTTTCTTGACAAGTTCCTCAGAATTACACAGCGTGGTGTACTCCAATCCGCTTCCGACTTCCGAAATCAAAGGAAGATTCGTGAGTGATCATTTGCTTCTGTGTCTACACACGAGTAAATATCAATAATATATCTAAACAATCAATTGCTATTGGTTTTTGAAAGTATTGGTACAATACAGAGTGTATTAACTGACACACAATGTTATAACATTTAATGTCTGAAACACAGTTTGAAACACAGTTGAAAGCGCTTTGGGTCTAATGGCTATTTAGATGAGACCAGAGCACGGTACTCTGTAATAATATTTACGAGTTTTCATACGTTTACTGCGTATTTACGACCAAAAATGTCAAGTATAATTACATATGATACCATTAGAAAATAACGCTTTAGTAAATGCTAATAATATTACAGCAAATAACGAATCATACATGAATATGGCAAACAAGATAAGTTACAGAATATGAAACGACGATGCCGACATAAAAACTGAAATCGTGTAGACCGTTAGATACGGACGGTGACATCAAATTTTTATTCGCAACATTTTGTATCATATTGAGGGAGAGCGCGCAAAGTGAAATTGTAATTTGTCGTGTTATCGAATTCATCGGAGGGTAGAGTGCGTACGCACCGCGTAAGGTGAGCTGGCGCCGCGCGAGTTCGCCCACGAACAAGATTTATGTAAGGACTTTTGTGTTTGTACGAGTAGTTAAGTACGGCGGCGCGGGCGAGCCTCATCTACATTCGCTTTAGCTCACGCCAGATATCTAACAAAGTATAGAAAGCCCTCCTTTTGTCTATCCTCTCGCATCCGCTACAGTTTTCTTCAACGAGAATGAAGAAAAAAACGTCTCGCTTTAAAATTCTTCTCGTACGTACATGCAAGATATAAGTAACTTTTTACTTTTTTTTTACAATTTCTTGCCATAGACACATCATCTGGCGTGGATGAGTTTTTGTTGAGATGTAGGAAGCTCCTTTGTCTTCAGTATGAAAGTCAGAACTGTTGTAAGGAATATCCAGCTCTCAGGAAAGCCGTATGTAGTCATTGTTTTGTGAAAAATCTAAACTTAGACTTCCACACAGAGGTACTACGTCTGTACGAGCAACACGTGGCTCGGGCGCGCTAAGTAATGAATTCGCTGTGGGTTTAATTATAAAGTTGTTACAACGCCAAGCAATAAAGTGGAACAAATCATGCTACACAATATTTTACGTTGTAACCAGTATCAAGGATTTTGTAGATGCTCTTAAATATGTCAGTTCAAAAATTTCACTGGCGTCAGACTTTACAACTTATAAATTGCAAAGTCGTCAAATAACAAAATATTATGATTATTTGAAAAGGAGTTAAGCATGTATTACTGCTGCTTGCCGACCCTAAGTTATTATATTTTATAAAGGTCTAAATAATGCATGATCCGGAGCGAAATTTATAGCGGTTAGCAGGGAAAATAAATTTGAAATGTAGGTAAAACACTTTTGTCATAGCCACGGTTACAACCCATTGAGATTTCTTGTTAATGGGATATTTAATGAGACGTGGAAGGCAAGGGTTATTTTAATACTTGGCGTCTTTAAATAAGTATTTACGAGTAACCGTGCGCAATGCTCCATCATTTTAATGATCTGGAAATGGCAAATCAATTTTAAACGCCTTTATGGATCACGCCTTCACGTATCTAAAGTTATTCATTTCAATATTGTCATATAGAATATTGTCATATAGATTTGCTAGAAAGTAAATCTTTGCACAACTGAAATGTAACTGTAAATCTTCCTCAACTTTTTTATTACAAATATCATAAAATGTCGACAAAAGAATCTTAAGTCTTAGGAGAAACGACATTAGTGAATAAGTTCTTTGTGTTCTCTTTGTTTCCTAAGATTTCAACGCGGGACACCGTAGCGTGGTCTTCATATTATTGCCTCAATTAATCATAACTTTGTGTTAGTGAAATTTCTCTGGTGGGTAGACCATTGGTGCATGAGTTCACGAAGGCATGAAATTGGATCGCGTAACCTTTACGTTCGCTCTTACAAAACTGGGGCAGAGCTGATTTTGATATTGTCTTTATCATTTTAATACGTTAACTAGCAATGTCTATAATTGTTTATTATCTTTGAAAAATATCTTAATGTCCAATGAAATATTGTAATATCGGAAAATTTGTGTAACCGATTTGTTTGGAAAACATTAGGTAACATGCCATTCTAATTTCAGTTTCGTAAAGTGTTTGACACCGAATTCTGATTGAAATTTATATTGCAAATAGACTAAATTGTAAAGGTTATAAGTCCTGACGTTGTATAAATTCTATTGAGGCTTTCTTTCAACCGATTATTTCATGTTATCGCGTTCCATTAGTACTGAGAATTTAATTCTAAAAACATGGAAAAATAATTTTTAATATAACAATTAACAGTCTTCTGCACCACGAGCTGCATTGAATTAAATATTAAGAACGAATTGCGAAACCCACCATAACAAAATGTGAACTTAAAACATATATTATGGTAATAGTTTTAAAGAGTTTAGAGGTACCGAATTACGTTGCACGATGTCACAAGTGGCGCTTGCTACGCTTGCCTCCGTAGATCGCTACGTTCTACCTACGTAGCTACGCCGTGGTCGCCTATTATATTTTATGCCTTGGCATAATTTTAAGATACTTTTTGTTGGCGACATTATTCTGAAAAAAAGTTTTAGCTATGGGCTACGGAATGCTCGCTCTATACTTAAGCATATCCGATAAATAAGACCATCTTTACACTGTGAAGTTTTGTAGCGATGTTGAACAATGCTGACGTTGACGGTGTCGAATTACACATTTAAAACATTTTAAAAGTGGTAATACCATACTCAAAACGTATAAACATAATATAAAATGTATAGATAATAGGAAACACATTTCTCAGTGTAATAATCGTGGCTACATTAATGTTGTTTTAAATATCGCAATAATTCACTACTAAGCATAATATACGAACGGTTGGTCAGTTCAATTAAGAACGCATTTGAATATTCGAGGCAAAATATATATTTGGGTCTGAAAGTTATCTCTCTCGAAGCAGTAGGTAGGTTGCAATTAATTGGGATTAGTGTATGAGGTCGTGCGTTCCGTTCCCCACTTATTTTTCACGTTACGAAAAGTCCAGTTGCGAGGTCCAGCGTGAGCGCCGCCGGTTTATTGAATTAAAGTTGATAAGTGTATTAGCCAGTGTTGTTGCTCCATTCTCTTGATTAATGGCCGACCGTTGCTTTTTCTCTCTCATTTATATGATAATGAGTCAGCAGCCGCGACCGAACACAATTATTAAGTGTAAATGAATGTAGTTGGAAGCGAAATCGCTTTTGAAAAATGAGTACGGACCGAGTGAATTCAAAATGATCGACCTGCGTCCACGACTGTCGTTCCGTCTGAATTTAAAACAGTAAATGTTTAAAATTTATACAAAATTAACTTTGCTTATTTCCAAACCGAATTATGTTAATTAGACAGCTGCCGCGCCGACGGTGAAATCGTAATCGAAAACGCCTGTAGTGTTGATTTATCTAATCAGTGTGTTTTGTAACTCGCACATAGAATGAATGAATTTGCATTGGATACTATCTAAATCATGCCAAACGATGTAATAAAAGAAACACGTATGGCGTTCTCTTGTCTTTGTAGAGCAGAAATTAAAGTATGTGATATATTTTGGTCGGAGCATATTCAGTGTGGAGGTGGATCGAAGTGGTTCGTAGTAAGCCTGGTCGCGGCTCAGTACGCCGAGCTGTCTGATGCTTAATTCCCCTTTGTTTAATACAATCTACAGAGAACACGGCTAGGGTTAAGTTATTATGACATTTGAATATTTGTTACGCTATTTTCAAATACTGAACGGAAAACTAAAGTTCATAAATGTGAGACAGCTATAGCCAATTTATGAATAATATGCTTTTATATAGATATTTTGTATTTCTTTTTAATCACATCGAACGACTTTTTAAGTACAGTAAAATAATAAAGCATTATCGCTCTTAATGAAGTTATTAAAAATTATGTAGTTAATTGAACATGTCGATAAATCATATAGTACATAGTAAAAAGACATGTACGAATACTATGTTCAATAATTGCAACTAAATATAAGGTGGAATAATTAAAACTTACATAAAAAAATCATCAATAATTATTACTTCCAGTAATTTCTATCGCCAGCGGATAACCCGATCTCTCTTAAATATCAAATTTTCACTACCTGTCTTCAAAGCAATTTACAAGAGTAGGCGGGTTTTAAATCTTTTGACGGGGTTTCAAAGTTGATAAAGCGTTGTAAAATTCCATTTAGTCCGCTGGCCAAAGCCCGTCAATCTCGATAGATTCGCTGACAGGCCTCGATAGCTCAAAGCCTCGAGCAAGCCAGAACTCAACTGACTAATACACTGCGGCGACAAGGGATTGACTGTATAAAAGTTCTCGACACTACTCGCGATTTTGTACATCAATTATTTATTAATTGACTACTTAAAAATGCACTGCCGTTCATAGCAGACTATGTAGTTCAACGAAATTAATTATTAATATTGGAATAGCTATTTTCTTCGGACACGAAATTTATAATATGTTGTCGTCATCGTCGTCATCAGCCTATCTGAGTCCACTACTGGAGATAAGCCGCCTCAATAAGCGCCATTGCGCCTGGTCCTCGGCTTATTATATTATGTAGCCGTTTAAGAATCGACGCATACAGAGTAGAAAACAGAGGAGAAACCTCCTCATACTACTATTAAGGCAACTTTTGTTCTCCTTACGATTTAGTTATTACGTTTAAATTTTTTTTACAGAAATTGATATGATGAAACAGTGTGTGATAGTAACAATACGTGTGCCACACGTATTGTTATTATCTATGGATAAACGCTGTTTTAAGAGAGGAGTTATCGATATTTGTTCCGCCTCGATAAAATATGAAAGCTACATACATACACAAGTATAGCTATAAGATATTTTGATAATGCAGTATCAGATGCGTTATATATGTGTATGTTTAACCTGTCTATTTAGAGCGCGATTAACAAATTTTCTTATTATGCTAGAGCTTAAATCCTCTGTGGTATACGTCAGAAGATATATGCAAATCTATCTAGGGGGAATAAATTAAATTTATTAATGAATAAAAAATAACGCAAATATTGCAATAACTGATATTTATATGATATATTTATATAGCTATATTTATATGTTTTATTCGAGTCTAGTCAGAAAAGCATCGTTACTTCCCTTACCTTCTGAACCAGCGTCCTTCAGACCAACACAAATAGTTTGAATGATAATTGTTTAACATTAGAAGTAGGTATTACAGTCTCACTTCCCCAGGCGAAGCGTATACATACCTACAAACCTGTTAGTAAATAAAAAACAACAGGTATTCAATATTTATTTTATTTTAATGAGTAGAAACCTCGAAGCGATTGATCACACAAACATCTTGTAACGTTGTTGTAATCTTGGGGAAGTTTGATGGTCGCAGCCCTTGGATATCGATATATTAATTTGCAGACCTTAATAGTTAACATACGAGAGCGGTCGTACAAATAAAAAACACACGCTAGCATTATAAGTGTAGGTATAGGAACGGATACGGTGACTAATAAATTTCTGATACAATTGCGGCCAAAACCTGCTAAAATTACATACGATAGCGCGCAAGGACAGCTTAACTAGCCATATGTGTACATTATATATAAATTTACCAATGCAATATTTGTTATTTATCAGTTAATTAATACTTTATTAGGAGAATAACAAACTTTACAACCCTTTTATCAATCCATTTGGAACACAAGTGTCCTCTCAGAAAAATTTCCTAGAGTAATTCTCAGATTTTCACATTTACTATGAATTCATACAGTTTGCTACTTCGTTATTTTGATAAAATAGTTTCACTTAGCTGGTAAAAGAAATGATAATATACACAACGCAAAATTATCTTTCGCTAATCTGTCAAATATTATCAAACTTTCCATTACAGAATACTAAGAAAAAGGGTATACCCACGCCAAAAAGTCTCCCCGATACAATAGAGAACTTTATTTGGTAAACCGTTTGGTCGGAAAATCGTTACAAAAAATATGACGTCTGAAAAATTACACGCATTCACAAATCATGCGAACCTTCTTTTGTGGAAAGTTTCCAGGCTTACAAAGGAGTTCCACTCATCCTTATGCCATCAAATTCTTTCTAACCCGTATACATGTGCTGTTTGTTTATCTTCTTATTACAATGTTATAAAAACGGAGGAGCAGTGGTATTATAGAAATTGAAGTAACCGCTCAATTGAAGTTACAAGAATGATTCGTTATTATTCTAGTCTATCACAAGGAAAATCCAATTATAGATTTAATTTTTCAACGCGCAACATAAAAACCTAACTAATATTTTATCTATTTGCTTACCATTCTAAATATCCCAATGAAGCGCACTATTTAAATCCTCCTGTCCGCGTCCTAGTTCCAAGCGCGAAGTTGTGAATTAAGCTCTTCCGAAAAAAAATCTATTTAAATGTCGAGCCGTAAATCACTTTGTAAAACACACCTGAACGAGCGAACAGAGTCGAACAAAAATGGCGTCCCGAATCGAAGTACAAAATTCCATTTGGAGCCGTCTAGAGGAAATGAAGCAATTAATTCGGCAGATGGCGTCGCTGTGCGAGCATTAATCATCGACTAATCGTAACTGCAGTCTTCGATTAATCCGCGCGGTTCGCAGACATCGGCGACTGGCGTCGATCTGCTATGACGTATCTATTCTATTCCATCCACACGTATGACTGAAACTGTCGAAATTATTCCCATCTTCGCTGGTAATTAAGCTTCTGAATTACTAATATTTTGTATAAAGACAATTCTGGATATACGAGTATATGGACACGAAAAGTTAGACATTCAAACATCATTTATCGATTTCCTCAGCTGTCTAAAGATTGAAAGTTGAAAAATAAAAAGAAATCTTTTAATTTATTTTATTGACCTTATATTGAACCATCGTTTCTACTGTACCTTATAGAAAAACCAAAAGTCGGGGAAAGTTGTCAAAATGTGGGAAAAACAGTAACATCACTTGATGAAATGGATATAACATTAAGAATAATATTCTACTACGCATCGTAAATGATACACGGGTAATTACAAAATGAGGTACCTACATAATATATAACACATGCTTTAAATATTAAAAGTTGCGTCGGTATAATTAAAAATGATTCGTCAATACTGTGTCATTTTCATTAATGTCACACCCGTACAGATATCATTATTTGTAATGTTATGGGCTTTACGGAATACACGCCACCACAGATTATGTGTTTAACAGTTTCATATTTAATACATTAATTATTATGTATATATTACATTACAATACTATTTTCACTCGCGTAATAATTTTTATCACCATATTTTAGTTTATGCTATCAAAATTAATAGTCGTGTGTAATTAGTAACATCTCATTGTTCAGGAAACAAAAAATTGTTGTATACATAAATACAGTTATTGCTATCTTTTGTCAGTATGGATTATTTTAGTAACTCAATCAAAATATTAAAATATTAAAAAACCTAACATCACGCCTGTAATCCCCGAAGGGGTTGGAAAAAAGGTTGAATAGGTATCTATTATACCAACATGAAAATATTTCCTTTGGTATGTAGAGATGTTATGATGTATTGAAAATCACGAAAACAAACAAATGGATTTTAATCCTTAGCTTACTTGTCAATAATATGCGTCTCATGATTATTACGGTAGTGATTTCCAGCGCAGTCGCCGTTTAAAGGCCAACCGTTGATTGGCTTATAATTATAAAATTACACAGATTACACAGCGTAGCGTTCGCGAGGAGCGTTTTGTGATAGCGTACAATCATTTGGCGCGCGGCCAGTGTGCAATGACAGCTGTCTGCAGCGCCGCTCTAAACGCCAAATGCTGTTCCGCTTCGAATAATACTTTCTTCAAAGACTTTTCATATTATAAACGCATGCACACTACTTATACTATCTGAAAACGTGATTGACCAATATTTGATGGGATCACTACGGAATAGACACGGGAATTTGTGGACCGTGTCATTATCGTCATAATCATTACCTATTATTTTGTCATATCATCCTTGAATACTGGTCTCTTTTCATAGTTCGAAGGGTCAAGGTCATTGGTACTATCATGTATAATATGTATAATCGAGATGTTGATACAGTAGTATACTTACCTCGAATCGGTTAAGCCTTTTCAGTTAAACAACTTCAATAACCAACTAATGAACTCGTCACTAAATTGATTAAGAAAGGATTTATCTAATCTTCTGTCGTTGACGGGCCAATATCTTCTTAGAATCTTAATAGAAGACTTACATCAAACAGATATAAGTCTTCTTAACTCTTTCTTTAATAAATTAACAACGATACCGTCCGTTGTCACATCAGCGGCCTTTGAAACATGTTTTTTGTAATTAATTTCTGTATAAAATTTAATAATGGTTCAGTGAGGAGGCAATTAAAACTGGATTATACGTAAAAATGAAACAAGTGGCGCGTTTAAGAGTTGAAATCGAACAGGGCGTGGGTAGATTAAGGCACTCGTCCGGCAGGGATTATTGGACAAGCTAGTGGTAATGAATTTTGCTCCGAGGAAATGGGGGATATACAAACCTAGATTTGAGCCCTGTTCAGACCACCGCTGATTGTATTTGATGAGAGTTTTATCTGTTTTGCACTATCGGAGCGGTCGGTCGCCGCGTAATCATGCCGATTTAACTTTTTGCGGATTCTTGCTTGATTATTTGTGTTGTTTCAGCGTTTAAACTTACTTCAATTAATATCTCTCTAGCGAGAGTGAAAATTGTTTTCATGTTATAGCAATCTTCTTAACATTTAAAAGTGCTCTTTTTACTTAATTTCTTTTATATCTAAGTATTTTAAAAGCATATAAAACCCTAGTCGATTGTACCGAATGAGACTTTTTCCTTTTACCGTGCTGCACATTAACGTGTTCCCGCTCGTAAACTTCGCCGTTTGCTTTACGATTTTCTGAACAAAATTTCTTCAAAAAGCTCACCATCATTGTATACAATTAAATCTCTCCTGAACATCTCACTCAAATAAATTAATAATTACAATTTCTTAAATTTCATTCACTTTGTTATTTTCGAATCTTTCTTTGTTGATTGTTTTAACTTAATTAATAGTCAAGTGGCAAGATAATTTAAATTCTGGTTTAGCTACTCAAGTTGTATCAAAAAATCTACAAGAACACAATATCTTTAAAATTAAAGATTATCTAGAAGAAAGCTTTACTTAAACGGTTACAAAAAACCTTGTTGATGAATTGAGATATTAAAAATCGCTAGCTTCTACTTTTAGAAAATATAGATGAATTTTTAATGACATTAAAATTGACGGGAAAGAAACCAAAATGTTACCTAAAACGATATTTAATAGTAACATTCTGTCCATAAATAGAACAATAGAACACAATGAAGCTACCAGCACTTAAAGAGTTTTTGCTTAAAATAAATTAAATTTATTTTCGCACTGGCCAATCGTTCATTGGCTTAAATAATAACACAAAATTGAAACATAAAAAAATATACTACATACTTTATTAATAAAGTGTAAGAATATCAGTTCCTTATTAGAATACAGTACTAAAACATATCGGTAGTGACATGGAAGCATCGTGAAGAAGATACTGATAGGATAGTGCAGCGCTCAAATCCCCGAAGGCGAAGAGCTCAGTCCCTGCAGCTATTAAAGATTCGATTATGACACATTACCGACGTTTACTTCAGTTGCTTGCCAATATTAAAATAGGAGAGCTTATACTAAAATCTTTATACTTGTTAATAGATTTATAAGAAAATATAATTGCCAGAGTCAAAATACATGGTTTTATTAGTTTTTTTCTTATAATTTTAGAAAATATGTCATATACAAGAACCACCCGCCCTTCAGCCGACCTTAAACTTCGTAGATATGACTGCGCTGGCCGGAATTCGATTATGATTCAAGGAGACCATTTATCTCTGCACTGGTTCTAGCTTTAAGGGCTATTTAGATGAAAAATCTCTCGTACCTAGTTTTGCACGAGCGAGTTTGTTTTCATACGTCCTAGAAAATTCTTATTTTGTTCAAATGAACTCGTAGAAATGATTTAACGAATTTCATCTTTGATTTGTATACTTATGTTAGAATAGTATTAAAAATTGTGGTGTTGCTGTAACACAATATAAGTTTATAACCATTGTGTACTGATATGACCAATTTTAGTAATCCTGGTTTATATATGACTATGTACTATTTTATATTAATATGATAATTACTCAACTTCGTTCTTACGTAGTTTTTATTCATCTACGCGTTATATATATCCATTCGCGAGATTGCAAGATGCCTTCGCAGTTGGTAAACACAGTGCGTTATTAATCATGTCTAACACTAACTAAAGGGATCCCATTCGAAGTAATTTCAAGTTTAGCTAAAGCTTTCTCGTGTAAGATTCAATTGCCGAGCAGTTGCGCTGCAGGTTAGGGGCTAACAATAATGTTATGGCCAATGAAAAACAAACAGACACCGTAACTGTTAATCTAGTCGTAATGATAACAACCGGGAGCGATTACTTAACGCGCCCTCTGTAGCGCGGAAATGTGGAAATGACCACGAAAATTTGCCACCAGCGATCACCCTTCGCACAGAGCCACCCTGGTTTGTCGTTCTCATTATGTCGTCTGTGAATCGCCAATTTATAAACAGGCGTGTATTATTCACTCTTCAGAACATTATAGGTAACTTTGACAATCGATGAGGTTCGGAATTTAAGACTATATTGTTAGAAAGTAACACTCGGGCACCGTTTGTCTATAGGTGTATAGATACTTAAGTTTTTTTTAATTTTAACCATCTTTCATGTTCGACATCTAAAATTACTAATGTGTTTAAAGTTGGCTTAAATTGTGTGGTCTCCTTATCCTTCTATGTCGGTACAATGCAGATTGTCTCTAGCCTGAATGCCATATATTCTTGCTATACTTCAAAACCTTTTGTAAGATATGTCAATTACAACGTAATATTAACAGACTGCTGTGTCTTTCGAAAAATGAAAAACAAACTAGATAAAAATTTCCACTATCGGCCACTTATTTTACTTGATAGATTTTACTTTATAATAAGGCACTAAATCATTAATTACTCATTAAAATTTCACACCGCTGATACAGTACAGCTAAAAGTCTAACATCCCCATAAACCATGTAAGATTTCAGCCCCGTGTAATCGTCGTCCCGCACATCCTGACCCGGTGGCAGGTAGACATGCCTATTATTTTTCATATCTGTGCTTCCGTGCCCGTACTGCGGTGATTATTTTTAATTTCTACCGTTTCGTCGGAAGGCGTGTCGTACAAACTGTTTTGTGGCTCTTTTTAATGAACGCCGTCAAGCTACTACTTCGGTGCTTTGATGTAACGATGGAACGGTACACGTGTGACGTACTCGTATAAAATAAAAATGTATCATTATTATTTCATTATCTACCATTCTAGTGTCGTATGTTGTTCTTTCCTGTTATTGACGTTCGTAAAGTTTATTAGATAGTTATTTGATGTTACTATTACGATTCGCTGGTGGTCCAGAAATTGCCCTTATGTCAGCATTTGACCTACATAGCGAGTCGTGTATCACACTAACCCAAACAGTCTACTGGAAATAGACTTCTGAAAACGGTCTTGAGCTGCATATCCTATTCTGAGTATGAACATAAATACTCATAAGACAACTATACCGATGCGGTATGTGATGCTTCGGACGGCTTATGTATGTCACGATATGTAAATAGATTTGGAAAGTTAGATGGAATTGTACGAGTTTTATCATTAATCTCAATTGTGATGGCTCATCATGTTTGCTGATACTGTTCTTGTATGTAAATATTTCATTAATACTTATGCTGTTACAAGGTAATTCCATTGATCGTTGAGTATTTGATCAACTTTTGCAATATATACTAACAATATACCAATTATATCAACGTGAGATCATGAACAAGGTCAAATATGTTATATACTATGTTATATTATGGCCGTTTTACAGTATCTGTATAAATATACTATGAGTCCATTATGTTTGACAAAAAGGCATGATTATTGAAAGAAATTTTGTCATAAACACATTAAATTGTAAATGAGTAGTTTGAACCAAAACGACGTAGTGAATATATATCATTATTAGTACGTCCTTCCTTGCCAGCAATGCTGTACTATTGGCAATATTGTTTGTAATGGAGCTCCCCATTAATAGTTAGGGATTGTCAGCGGCGACAGTTACGACTGCCCGTCGGCAGGAAGCCTTAAGTCGGGATGATGCATGCTACACCGATGTACCTCAAGTCCTTGCTTGCATATATTTCAGAGAAATATAGACACCTACATTTAATTTAGTTCGCATTTTAATTGTTTAATCATATATATATACATAATTTTAATACGTAGTGCCCGCTTTTATTTCATTAAAATTATAGAGAGATAAAATTTGATTCCAACAAACTAAAAAGTTATAATAATAATAGTTTTGGAATCGAATAGGTTCCAATATATCTGCTGTAAGAACAACCATCGTATTAATATAATAGTTATGTAATATTAACCAGCTTAATACAATATGAAACATATTATGTACATATATTCTAAGATTTAGCAAATTTTAGTCCGAATAAATTTGAATTTTAAAATATGGAACGGTATTCAAAGAGCTACTATGAATTCAACTTAGTTCATCTTAAAAATAGGAAAAGTAACTTTAATACATTTTGGCTAACCTCATATTGCATCCGTCAGTGTCTTAAAACTTTTATTGCGGCATATGCAATAGCTACCACTTTACAATCTCGACTACCATCATAGCTCTTTTCGCATCAAACTAAAACGAAACCGCATAGCGACCACCGAAACAATTTCAAAATGGAACAAGGGTGCCTCATACTTTGCATGAAAATACCGAGACGTCAACGTTTACAAATAACTTCTTTCCCCCGTTGAGATACTTTTTATTTTCCTCTTTACCGAAAGTTATGGCACAAATATGAAAACATTAAAATTGAATCGCGGCCAAATATGTTAGTGGTTGGGAAGATGCAGGAGGCCGAGCGGACGGCGAATACCAATCATTGAGTCGTGCATCTTATTAGCGACCGATGCGAAGGCACCGCTCGCTACGTCGTAGGCCTCCGCTACGCACCGTATATGCATTTTAAGTTACGTGTCACTTACACGTGTCACACTTACTACGTTACAAATTATTTAATATTGTAGATTAGAATAAATTTTGTTGATGTCTATCTGTAGTGCTAATAACGTTGGTGATAGATAAGTCATAAAATGCTGACCGCCGCATTTCTTGTAAATGAATAAATAAGTACTTAGATTTAGTTTGAAAAATTTACGTTAGGTGGATAAACTAACTTCGATTTTATGTACATGTTTTCTCACTTTTTATTTATTTTTTCTATTTAAATCGGCAACTGAACGTTTTAAGCGCATCGAAAGTTAAATCTTCATATTTTCTCCGTAGATTTTGTTAAATTGGGTTATTAGATGGTCGCTAATTTCGTAAAATCGATGCTAATCGGAGGTGAGAGTTCGACAGCCGGTACCATCGTAAGAATATTTCAGAGTCGCTGCGGTGATAAATCAAACTCGAAACCGTAATGAAAGCGAACGGATCGCGTCGCGAGGAGAGGGAGGAAAAAATATCACGGAAAAAATCAGGTGCGTCCCCCGGTCGGTGCCGAGAGAAAAACAGTCGGGCGTCGCGGCGCTGGGCCGGGGGGGCGGTGGCGCGGTGGGGTGGGGGTGGCGGTCGATGCGGGGCGGGCCGTGCGCGCGCTGGCTCGGCGCGTGGGGCGCGTGGGGCGCGTGGGGACTCTCCGCTCGCGCTCACTCGGTCGCGCCGCTCCTCTAGCGCCGACGCCGGCCGCGCCGCGCGTTTCTATCACGTGTCCGCTCCGACTTTACATGTCCAAAGTGCTCAAGTCAGTGCTCCCGATCGCAACCGCGCGAGTGCTCCCGCAACTGATCTCCGAGCCGGATCCGACCCGTACGCCGATCAGGGTTAGTACGCCAGGAGCATCTTCGGCGCGTTTAAGAGCATCTACGCCGTCGGTGATCGATAGCGCGCGTTGCGAAAAGTTTATTTCGGGAGCGTAAAGTTTGTCGAGTGGAGTGCGCGCTTCGGATGCACTTTGCGGTACCGCGAGTGGCCGCCGTCGGCCGTGCGGCGCCGTCGTGTCGCTCTCCGCTCGCCGTTCTCGACCCTCGATAAAAACAACAAACAGATTAATCGACCTGCCCCTGCGAAAACTCCGAGTGCGAATCTCGTCCGTTTCCTTTCCCTCGAACTGATCCGATAATATCGAAATAAGATCGTAATGTTTTGTATTTTATGTTCGTATTTCGCGATAAGATAAGAGCGCTAAGCTCTATATAAAATTGTAGGATCGCATGTAATAGTGATATTAACTGTGAAAGGTTCAAGTTTACCTAGTTTTTTTTGTCTAAATTCCTTTGGCAGATTTTAGGACGAGGAAAAAATTAAACACAGTAAAAATGTATACAAAAAATGTGTAAAAATTGTTAAGTTAGCATTTTACTAAAGAACGATCATTTTTATTGAATGCAAAAATGCACGAAGTTCAAACATAAAAGTGCACATTCATACATAAATATAAAAACTGTGTTGTGCAAATAAGTGGTAAAAAATCGTAGATATCTTTTTATGAAATTGTAATACTAGCGGGAAATTAAATAAATGGCAATTAATAACAACACAAGTGTTATGAAGCTATGAACATTCGGTGCCGTGAAACGAATTAATATTGAAATTTATCTTGGTTCCAGCGTCAAACTTTCTCAGTATGGCAAGTAAGGTACGATAATAATTAAAATAATAATAACAAATACTCTATAGCTAAGTATTGTTTCGTTGTTGTTCATATTTTCAGAGGCAACCATTAGCCGTGTACTTCTTAAACGCGCCAAAGTATAGTGTAATAAGTTTTTACGATTCATCATGTTTTATTTTACAATTCATTTCGTAGACGGAACTGAAAGGCATGTCGATATAATAGACGAAACATTTATTTTGTACATTATCATCTAAAAAGCTTGTTAGCATAACAATTTGTTAGGAATGGCATGACAAATATGGAAAGGTAGTGTAATTGAAAGATAAAGTATATTGATAAACTTTTATTATGCGTAAAATATATTATAAACAATATGTACTGCTAGATCATTATTTGATATTTTAGTGAATTATCGTATTATCATTCATCACCGGTAGACCATAATAATTTCATGTTTTTGCTTAATACATGTTTTGCGTGACTTCTCGTGGAGTCAATCAGAAAACGTACAGCGTATCTATAATCTGTTATTTCGTTTCTGTCAGCCGTTGCGTTTTTGAATTTATGTTTTAATAAGACATTTTCCTATCTATAACCCATTTGCGTCATTAAACTTAGAACTCAATTTTGTTTTGTTAAGCGAAAACAAAGTTTTAACCCGTACCTGTTGATTCGCTTAATGATTATGTTTTACATATTTTTATAATATGTACGTGTGTTACATCTACTTATTTACCTGTGAAAATATACATAGTATTTTTTCTATTTGTAAAAAAAATAATAATAATGAATATATAATACTTGTATGGTGTCAAAAACCTTGTCCAATACAAGGTACGCCGCATTTTAATATCGAAATTAAATATAACAAACGTACTAGAGATAATATGACCAAAAAAACCTGCGAAAACATTTCTAACGCTTACAAAAGGCAAAATGACATTAAAATCGTAAATGTTATATATGAAACGAAACTAAAATCATAAATGTTATATATGAATCTGCTTGAAAGAAAAAGATAAAACAGAAAACCGTCTCGACATTTCGTACGAATTGACCGTAGCGGAGGGTGGAGTTAACCCTCAAACGTCTGGAGCGTCCTTACTAAAAATAACCCCAACTGCCGACCATCCCTAACATTATAAAGTTACAAATATTGTCTAAATATAACAAAATTAAACTTAAGCGCTCTGGAGTATACAATCATAAAATATTTTATTTTTTAGCAATCATACATTTTTTTTATATCTCGACAGTCTTACCGGCCTTTACATTTTGTAGTTTTGTTTAAATACGAAATTTTCGTACTTAGCACACTACTGTAGTTATGAAAGAAGTTTTTTCCTGTCAGAAACAAACTGTGGCCTAACAAGCGAACGGAAGTCTAATTATTTGAGTAAAGTCCGAAATCTATATAATTAAAACTAAAGAGCATTTCAACCTAGTACCGTTATCGTCAACATTTTGATCGCGTGAGCTTTAGCTCGTTTGTCACTTGTTATCAGAGATTACCTTCCGTTTTATTGCGTTACGCTACTGAGAAATTAGAACATTAATCAGTAACCAAACACCGAATACTGGAAAACATATTGTTTACTATCGACAATGTTTTATACAGTGTAATGTTATATCTATCATATAATAATCATAAAATATTTGTATATCATAAAATGCCCACATTTGGTTTTGGTTTAAAAGATAAAACTTTTGACGTTCAATCAAACGCGTCATTGTTAAGCTTAATATTATTACCGTTATTAAATAATATTATATATGAAAACGTCTTATTCACGACTAAAATATGGAGGGAATTCAGTGTAGTCGTACAATAACAAAATAAGGACAGTTCTTTTTTTTATTAATAAAATTGATATAATGTAGAATATCATTGCATTCGATTTAAATTTTATTTGATAATGAGTTCTATTACAATATTAGCGATAACGCTTTCCTTTCGGACTTCGTAAATATAAATAATAAGTGAAACCTACTAGAAAACTTTTTAAGCGGCGTAAAAAAGGTAAGGCTCACGGCGGAACGTCACCTCTCCCTTATGGGAAAATGTTAAACTACGTTCGGGGTGACATGGCCCGAGCGGCTTAAAGTTACGGCTTAAGTTTTTGAGTCTCGACAGCAACTGATGTTTTTTCACTTTTTAGTTGTGTCGTGTAACTGGTAAAGTTCGGTTCTTTATAGGAAGGTTTTTCGCGTAACAGCGATAAGGTCTAATGGATAAAACTTGGATGCAATTTACGTCTGTCACGAGTCTTTGTTGTTTTGTTAAACAAACAATGCTCACTTGTTACAGAACGCGAGGGAAAAACGACAGAGGATTCTTTAGGCAATTTTCTAAAAATGAAGAATGTGCTACGCCCGGTCGCCATATTATTAAATAATTATCCGCTATTTACCAAAATAAAACCAGTATTATGCATTTTACCTTTATTACTAGGACTATAGGTGGAACAGAAGTAAAGTATTTTTGTAAACTACTAAGCATGACTACAATCCATTACAGTGTAAACTATAGTAGAATTGTGGAAACAAAAATTACATTAAACCTTTACGGCAATAAAGAAATACCTTGATATGTTTCTAAATCGACTTGTAAATAGTCCGGAGGGCTATTATCTTTGCCGTGATCCGCTTGGGCCTCAACCTTGAAGTATTTTTTCGACCTTTCACAATTCTGCGTGAAAATTTATATCCAAGACTGTATTTATGAAAGTCAAATATAAGGAATGAGTTTTTAACTTCGAGCAATTGAAATCTTCGTATCCGCAGCTTTTATTTATTACATTAAAGTTTAGAACGACGACAATATAACTTTCAGAATTATTGAATGAAAATCAAATAGTTATTTATAAGTAACAATGGAATGATCAAAAATTTTATATGGGTACATGTGTAATCGGTTTTATAAAAAAATGTGAAATTCTTTCTATATTCCATGAGCGTAAATATCAAATTGTAAATAATAATTAAACTTAAAGTCTAAAACTTAGTAACTGACGCTGACAGAACTGGATACATTGATACGGTGCTGATATTATTTGTATATTGTAAGTAGTGGCGAACCGTTTCTATGAACGAAGATTGCATTATCCCAATATAAAACAAACTTTTTGCAATATATACCACACCGCAAACGATACAATCAACACACAGTTTAATTCTACATGGAACTACAGGTGTTTTAAGCCAGAAGCCTTAATAAGTATCAAGAGCCGGCATCAACAAGAGTGAACATACTCAATGCAACACCGATAGCACTTGTTCTGCTCTACCGAACATCTTCCGCAAATTAATTCCTAGTGTAGCACTTTGGAGCAATATCCTGAAAATTTGTACACGCCCTGAAGCTAGCGTAGATATGAACTAATTTTGCATGTTAAAGATGTTTCTGTAAACCGAAGGATGGTATCCAATATTATTATCATAATAATATTCTGTGCACATCCTGCCGCAAAATGAAGATAAAAGAAAGATGAAACATAAAGGGAAGAAGGTAAAATACATAAGATAGTATACCACAACTTACGAATACGCATCTATCAATAAAAAAGAACTAAAATATAAGCTCTATTTTAATTTTATAGACTGTCAACAAAAACATAAACTTAATTAGTTTCCCAATGAATTAAAAAATAATATGACTTACGTGACACCCAGAAAATACAATGAAATAAACAGACACGACATTATAAATCTATGAAACACAAATTGTCACACGATCGTACTTTGTAATTAACGTAGATAACAGTATGACACACAAACTCGAAAGCAAAGGAATATTTCAAAGCTTTGTGGAAATGCATTGTCATACTTCGAGTATATGTATTGTATACATTCAACATTAGTTGAGACTGGTATAAAAACAAACCTATGATTGCAGGGGCGTCTATAACAATACGTTGATTTATAACTAGCATTTTTCTGCTATTATTTTCTCATTGAAACAATTAATATCATAATATGTGAAAGTTTTTTGATGCAAACGTTAATTTTTAAACATTGCGAAATGTAATTTGGAACGTCTGCAGTAACTCTGGTAGCAGTAGTTTAACTTTAAAGAAATTACTGGCAAATAATTAAAATATAAAAATATTTAGGGAGTGCTCTACCAGGATTACGATTCCGACAACATAACCGTTCTAGCATTCTGTATCAATAAAAAACGTGTAAGTTACAGAGAAATTAATATATACATACATACGTATCTTCATGCCAAGTAGCTCACGGGACGGATAATTTATTATTGCCATATAATCAGAATATATATCGATAAACGTAGTTCGAAAACAATATAAACAATTTATTTATAACAAGAGAAGAGAAAATAGCTTCCTCAGATATATAATATATTTTAGACAAAAACAATTTGACCTGAAAGTAGGATGCAAACGTAGGCGGGGAAGCGTGTTGCGTCTCAAATTGGATCTTTTTACAAAGTTTAAACACACCTATTGGTTAAAAAGACTATTAATATAATGCAATTAGCTTTGTTGGTATTAGTACATAGATATGGCATTTTAAAATTTTTAGATGTTTACTCGTTTATTCAGTTGG
>DWEE01000041.1:0-25446 GCA_018245755.1 Parelbella macleannani | reverse complement strand
CATAAAAACTAAAGCGATAAAATCCTTGAATACCTCACATAGGCTTTTTCTATTTTATTGCTTAACGACGCGTCATAAATACGTTGTGAACAGACGCAAGCCTCGATAGCGTTATTTAAAAGTTAGATATGTATTAGAGTTTAACACATATAGTAAACATGGTGCTTCCATAGAACAGCGTGGTCACAGTAGGATAATGGCATTGCAAGAGAATAAATTTAGCACAATAAACTAGCTATGAAAATAATAAGCTAAAACTGCCACAATAGAGCTGCGATAAAATATATCACACAAAAGAAACCAAACTGTTCCTTATGATTTCTCGACTTGTTAAGTGTGGACTCTGAACGAGCAACGTTAAGAAATGAAAATATCTCCTTTGCAGAAACGCCAGAGCCACATAATAAATACGTTTACACTGTCACGAACGCTTCCTCTGTTGTTGTCATTGCTCGGCGAACTAAATAGTTATTATGTAGCCGCTACAGAGAATCTCACTCTCTCGGTTCTGGCGGAGACGCTTAAGTATTTATTAGTGACGACGTTGGTTTATTTATAACATCAAGTGTGTCTTCTGTTTACTGGCACGCTATGTACATTTTCAATTTGTTTATTGGAAGGTATATTTTCAGTTTATAATTGGTTTATATTTTCAGTTTATAAGTGTTGTTCTTGGGACTCAAATTATTTTTCTAGCACGTGATTATTGCTAGGGGCATATATGATAAGAGATATTTTAAACAACCTTGAGCGGCTCGAAATAAGTATATCGACCATTCAACAGCGGCTCCGATGTGTGGAATAATCATTACGAATTGGCTATTAGCAGTCGGCAGATGAATATCATCGAATCCACTGAAGGTTGGTTGCAGTTCACTTACTGTATTCAAACTAATCCAATTAAATATACATTGACGTAAATGGAATATGAAAGAACTTAATATTTTTCTACAGGACTCTAACAATAATATCATCATTCGGACACTATATATATTAATACTGTTTTTCTAATTAATACTTATTAAAAGATTGTTCTGGAGATAAAAAAAATCTTCTGAAATCTTGATACACTTATTTCAAGTCAATTTAGGTAAGGGATTAGAAAAAGAAAAACTCAATTCTTACTACAACGGAATTATAGAAGTGTATATTTAAAGCGCTAATCACTTCGTCGTTCGCTTCAGCGCTGCAGCGGTCTCTCGGAATGAAAGGCGCGTTTTCGCGGGATTCTCGTCGAGATGTTTCCGCAAGTTTAGTCGTTCCCCTTTATTTATGAGCTCTTCAAGAGCCAGGTGTGTCTCAACTAAAAACAGTTCCCTCTGTCCTACTTGCAATATAACTGGAGGTATTTTCTCATTTGGATGTTCTAATTCCAACATTACGTTTCAGCTCTCATGTGGCACGTAAAAATATTGTTGTGGAAATGGGACACTAAAGTGGGTTTCTGTCGAGGAGTTGAATCCTTTCTTGCGCTTAAGTATAAATTGTTACTTCTGGTGTGAATGTCTAGTTTAATCACTACTTCAATGAAAGCAAGTTTTACCTAGTTTTATTGAAATTCTTAATTACTTATTTGTTATGTATTTCAATTCAATTGATTAATTACAGCATAAAGATAATAAGGAACGTAGGTCAAAGTGTTCTAAGGTAGCGAAAAGACGTAAACAGATCAATCAAAGAGCGGTTTCTTGTACAGTGTTGACCTTGTATTTTCTAATAGAGATCTTACATATCATTTGGGAGTCAAATAACTAGTCTTAAGAAACGAGCAAAGAACATATACAATTGTCAATACTCCAAGGAACTATTCGACTTCATATGAGCCTTCCTCCATGGTGTTACTCGTTGAAGAATAATTTCCATCCTTCTCAAATAGACACATAGAGGCCTTCGCCAGATAAAATTTGAACACCTGTTTGTATCTCGCACATACATAATAAATGTGGAATGGACTTTGTTCTAAGAAGTTTTACTTAAAAGTCGGCATTGGCGACTCCGTAGTGGAAAACTTGTGTTGAAAAAATGTAGTAATTTCTTTCTTTTACAAATATAAGACAGGATTGAACAGAAATGTTCGTTTGTCAGTTTAAATACTCGTACTGCCTTTCAAAAACCTTTTAATAACAAATGGCGGATCAAAGTCATCATTCTGATAGCTGACACGACACTTGGTACCGATACAGTGAAAGACATACTTACGGATATTAAGGACAATGGCGAAGTGAAAGACACATGTAAAATTACTACCGACATTAACGACAAAGATCGGCGTGTGGAGTGATATCACAAACTGAATTTATGGACTTATTGAATTATAAGTAATTGGAAGATGAAGTAAGATGAGACATAAGTACGGGAAAGTTGATTCTCCCGAGTATTAGTTTGATCCAATAAAGTCCGAAGTTCCGTCGAACTTCGAGGTCACTGAATCTTCACGGCTATAGAATTATTTTCCCTCCTCGTTATTGTTTCGGCGGGGTTTCGTCCAATTTTCTGAATGGATTATTACAATAAATTTTCTCTTTGTGATTACTTCTCTATTCTTGAAATATTGGATTTTTGAAAGGCTTTGCGGAAAAAAGTTTTTTGTGTTACAATGAAATATTACAAAAGGGAACTGCTTTATATAGATGTGTATTTTTGTTTGTGTACCAGCTTTATTTTCTCGTAAAATCGAGTTGGCTCTGATTCCTTTAACAGTGACTTAATATTATATAGGTCATTACTATGAGGTAGTAAGAAAAAATATAAGGCTACAAATACAAATATTAAATGAAAAAGGACAGAAGAAGTAAACATAGACAGCGTGCCGCACCACGGGATAGTTTTTGTCCGGTTTCATTACGTGATATTATTGGCTTGAGGTCGTTCCGTGGGCTGCAGTAATAGTGAGAAGATTATGAAAGTTCCGCGTATGATATTATACCAGCGACAATGCTACTTTTCTGTTTGCTTCTACTCATGCAACTTGAACATACTCCAGCAATATTTGTTTTACTTAATGGTCTATTGGTTTTGGTATATGGTTATCAGATGATAGAGGATTTTCGAAACTATAATACGTTTTCTGAATTAAGATATACATAATTTGAAAAACGTGTCTAGTTCTATTCTAAAACCGTTTGTTATTGATCACTGACTAACGTGTTTTAAACATTTTAAAACAATTACATTTATTCATATTATGTATAATGTATTATAGTTAAATTGCATATTTCGCTGTAGTGTCGATTTGACGATTTATTTTATTCCTTTTTAATATTACAGCAGGCGTGACATTTGGGCAGGGTTATTTTATATTTAGATAATTTATTTGCATTTATACGAAACTGCTAAAAATTTTCACGGTCAAATGGGACTTAGGAAATTAAATTATAAATACCATTATTGTCATTAACAAAAAAGATAACATCCGAATGATAAAAACTGCTATTTCTTCTGGTAGGTTAGTTGGTTTATTTCAATAACTATAACTTAAAAGAAAATATTTACCAAGTATTTTTTGTTGTAACCTTATACTCTCATTATCCTGCTCACAGAAATACGTTTCAACAACATAATTATATTCGGCTAATCCATTCAATATGTGTTCACAAGTATCGGTTACAATATTTGTGTTCATATCGGACCTTTATTGTTTCATTTGATTCCAATTACCCTTACATATTACACAGTTACCCTCGGAATTTCTTTCACATTACAAACCCTTACCTACTTATAACATTTTCGCATCGTAACGTATATTGCGGTCACTAAAAGTCGTTTCGTGTTCCCTTTCTCTTTTTTTCCTCGGCTCCTCGTAATCGCTAAGCCAACAATGAAATATATCCGAAACTGAGTTTGTCGTCGAGTGGGATATGTTCGCGAATGATTTATGATCCCGTGTGTGGTGTTTATTTTTTTATTTTCACTAACCTTACGTTGTCATGCTCACGCTACATTTGATTCTGTATCAAATCTCTATTTAACGGATTGCTTACAGCATTTTTTATGTCGATGACATCATCATCTTGGTTTAAGTGTTTATTAGTACACGAAATAATTAGTGCTGTTATTAAGAGTTAGATGGTACGAGGACGAACATTCCGAGGACGATATTTTATTTGCGGACAATTGTCATTTAGACAAGGAATTTTTAACGTTATATTATTATGTAAACATATACAGGACTAAACGCTGTGGCGCATTAAAATCTGTGTACTATTTTATGATCTGTATCAATCAGAATTGGAACTTTGTAGAGTTGAGCTGCGGGCTTCTCAATGTTGTGGGAAAGATCAATGCCCAGCTGAGGAACTCTAAAAGGTTTGGCACCAACCGCAAATATTATATTAATCAATTGGTCTTAGGCGACATGTTGCTAATGAATTACTTATAATTTTTATAGGCTTATACAATAACAATGTGACATCTTCTCAAGGATATTCTAATTACCTTAAGAATGTTGACTTTACTAGGAGCTATTAATTTATAGAATTCTTTCTTTCTTCTTTTTTTATCAGCCTACTCTCGTCCAGTGCTGGACATAGGCCTCTCCAATGGCACGTCACTGAGCTCGATCTTCAGCTCTTCGCATCCAACCAGTGCCAGCCACTTTGCGTATTTCGTCACTCCACCTAGCTGGAGGGCGTCCTATGCTACATTTGCCAAGTCGCGGTCTCCACTGTTCCGTCCACGTCTGCTCCAGCGGCTGTCGGTTCTGCGACAGATGTTACCAGCCCACTGCCACTTCAGCTTGCTAATCCTTTGAGCTATGTTGATAACTTCGGTTCTCTGTTTGATTTATAGAATTAGTAAATAAAATTATTGTCAAGGAAAGGACACGAGATTCGACAGAACTTATAAGTAATTTGTGTGGACACATTTTTCTATGTCATTAGAGTCCCTCACGAATTCCTTATAGCCTCAGTCTTTAGTAGCGTCTAATTGGATTTCTATAGAAAATATATCAGTTCGCTATGTTGCTAAACATTCTTTTCATATTATTTTATCTTCCTCATTACTCAGAAATTTATGTTTGCGATATTTCTGTTTAGGCTTAATATATATGTATATTATCTCATATAATATAATGGAAGAGAGATACATTCTAACAATAATTACACTTATTTCATATATGCCTTCAACAATCACGAACAATTTATGATCTCCCTTGTTACATGGTCTTTCCATTAATTGATTTATATAGGAACAAGAATAGCGTCTGCACTGTGAACTATTCTAGGCTTTGATTCTCACGATCGATGGTAGTCGTGAGAAGGATCACACTATTATTAACTAAGATCTATTTCGATGTAATTTAATTGGAGCGTTCGTTAATTTTGTCCGTTATATTAAATATTGTGGGAGTCGTAATTGAGTTTACTTTCAAAGATTGAAGTTTTCTTGGGTGTATATTATATACTTTCAACAACAGTAATATATTCATGAATCTATATTTGAAATAGCTATTCAAGTACGAATTCCACCAAAGTTCGTTGTCGTGTTGCCATGAAACAACAAAAAAGACAAGTACCTTTTATGTAAAATGCTCATGACATTATAAATTCATCATTTCAACATCTGTCCGACCGGAAATGGAAATCGAGAGCATCTGTATAGTAAAACAGTATGCTAAATAAGTCAGTACATATATGAAAGTGAAGAATGTAAATAAGGTTCACAGGTTAATAGATTATGTTATCCTGGACAAATCCTCAAACTGCCTCTTAACCTATTGGCTGATATTAAGACTTCTCGTATGGAAAAAGCTTGTTGCCTTAAGTACGATATAAGGTCCGGTCATACAAAATAACGACGCTATTACATTTCCTTATAGGAGGGAAAACACACCCCGAGTTCGGCAGGAGTGACGTTGCCAGAACACGGAACTGTTGTTATCGTCGCAATACATTTTCATTTTCAAACTCCCTTAAAGCTCACCTTATGGGCGATAGTGTAGTTTGGAGACTCCTAACGACCCATACTGCTAGATGGGTAGCTTCGAATTCATTCCCCTCCCCCTCTTCAGACAGATTATTTCATGTTTACCAAGAGCTACGTATATAGGAGGCAATGTCCCTCTTTCGATGTGCTTACCATAAGTTTTGTACAAATATAGATTTACAAATATTGTTGGGTGTTTCTTATTGGCTGCGATACCTTTACGTTTTTTCTGGGCGTAACAGAAGTTCACTACAGTTCAACAATGCCTAAAGATTTTTGTTTTTTTTTGCCATTCTAAATATTTTCGTCAACATTGTAGGTAACAACGCATACATTTAAGTTTAGTTTTAGGAAAATGACAGGGGACTATAGAAAGATGATAAGGAGGACAACGTAAAAATGTATTCAATAATAGCATATTAACCGTCTAGCTCAACAATGATGATATTGTATTCTGATCTAAATAGCCTAATTGATAACATAAACGTAAATCATGTAACTAGACTACATACGTTAGTACGAACAAATGGTACGCAAGACTGAGACGGGCTTATAATAATAATAGTAGGTAAGTTTACCGAGCTTTTATTAGATTGAGACAATATAGTTTGCGCCCCAGAAACCTCGAAAGAGTTCAAGGGTGTGAAGTGAAATGGACCAGTTCGTTGGCGTGCGCTATGAATGTATGATCGTGAATTTACTGAGTTCCATTACACAAAGACACATCGAATGATCTATATGCATAAGCAAATTAGGTTGAATTTTGAATAATTTATGGGCCTTCGGTTCATGCGAAGCGTGTATTATGTCATCCGTAGATTGAAACGTACTTGGCTCAATATTTTCGTTTTTATATTCATCGAACGTTTCTTTTTAGGACGTTTCACTTGGTACATATTATAACTCGCAATGTACTTACAGTTTATGCAAATAATCATTATATGTATATATCGAGTAGAGTGAATACATTTGCAGGTATCAGTTTGTCATATTTTGTTTTTTGACATTATTCGAGATAATAATTATGAGTAGGCATCTATCTACCCAAGGCTTGAGGCGTTCTCTGTTCTCTGGTATTCTAATATAACTTATAAATAAACTTAGGATATCAATCTGATTCGATACTGGAAACCAATGAAGTTTATAGATATATTACTTTAAGGGTGTAAAGTGCTTCAAAATATGACGATCAACTAGAATTTAGATATTGGTGTAAGCTATATACACTCATATTTACTTAATATATAATAATATACAGTAATTCTAAAGGATTACTATTATTATAAGGAAACATAATTTTTGTACGGTTTATCTTTTTTGTACAAAATATTATTGCTAAGTAATTGTTTTTTTTTCAAATTAACATTTATGTCACCATCACAGCATAAGCTGTAACAAATAGCGCATTTAAAATTCCCTTATCTAGAAACAGCAGCGATTCAAGCGACCATTCGTCATTCTATGCGGAAAGAATATTCAAATGAGGTCGAGTTAAAGAAATTCACCGGGGGCGGGCGGGCGCTGCAATTCTCTAAAATGTCACACGTGCTAGAGAAATGTCCTTTACGTATTCAATACATTGCTAGTTTCAATTCGGTGGGTGTGCGTCGCCGGTGTTGGGAGCGAGAGGTGTACGTAAATCAGTGATCGGTATCGAAATCGAATTTTTAATAGAACACTATCGGTTTGTCCAATAAATCTCCGATCGGGCGTGGATCGGACGTTTCCTGTGCGGAGCGACATCTGGCGTTGACTGGAAACGCTCCGAACGGGCTGGCCGCCCGTTCAGTGTAGTGTTGGGTATTTTCAAACTCTATGCTTTTTCTCCGTTTATATCGCTTGCTTACCATTCCATTAAATTTTCATCCAGCCTCTTTACAATATACTAAAATAGCTTGCAAGACAAACCGTCATTCCATTTAAGGATCCTTTGCAAACAAATAATGATTTCTATTGAGCATGATATATGTAAGTATATTTTTGTCTTTACACTCCTTTACTTATATTGACTCATAGTCAATATTGTACACATGTATCATATGCTTGTGGAATTCTATGAAAGTGGCTACCTTTTTCGTAGTATTATATTTGGGATTGATATTATTATATTTCAAAATCCTTCACATACCTTATTATTTACATGTTATAGCGACCGTATCATTTAAAAACACCCTTATTACTGGGTCCATATCACTTGGTATTTAGAAATGTTATTAGACTATAGGTACCAGAGATTCAAGTGAAGCGACGAGAGTCCTATGCCTAGCACCAGTACCTCAGTGACAGCTGCTAAATGTATGCATATTAGGCACGCCTTTCGGTCTGTTATGTTCTTCAACGTTAATATATTAAATCCCCACATCCCTAGTACAGACGGAACGCACGGAACAGCAACGGTATAAATTATGTACGAACGTGGCAGAGAGTGGCCCGGCTTGGTGATATCGAGTCCTATTTCGTTACGTTCGCTCGCGAATTTGTTCCGAATTTAATACTAGAGAATTTTCTCATACGGAATCTTGGCCGAGACTTTTGGTCTAAGTTCTTCAAGGATTTACATCGAATTTCTCATGAACCTTGCATGCAGTAAAAGACCGAACGAGCTTTCCGTCTGTGACGATTTCGATGTTGTTCTCGTATGGGTTTTTGAAATATTTGATTTAGATTATATGTTATGAACAGCGGATCGATTGTTCCTTCGGTCAGTGCCATAAACTTGGGGCTAATTTGCCGGTATCGAAAGCAAGTGACAAATGTTCATTTGCCATTATTCTTGCCATATTATGTTAAGAAAGATGGATAATATTCCAATACCTAAAATATAATTGGTGGTATTAACAAATGATAGTCACGTAGTTAACTATCATCTTGTTAAATTGTTTGGGTGTCCTTGATAATTGTCTCGGCTCGGGATTCATTGTTAAGTAATATTGAGAAATTTGAATAAATGTAGGTATAAGGATCAACTGTTAAGTCGAGATGTTTTCTTGATCGTATTCAAATTAATCGCTCCGAAGTCAAGTGGCTCGAACAGTGAGATTCATGAAGATATGTTAAGTCTGTAGCTTTAATAATTGTGGTTTAATCTGTGGGATACTTAATCACTGTTTACATTTTATCATGCCTGTAATTCCCGAAGAGGTGAGCAGAGGAGTGTAGTACAGACCCACATTTCACCAGTTACGTTTACGTCCCATCATAGTATAGGTGGTGAGCCAATCGCCATCCACCGGGCACAAATCCAGACTCCGAGCCATTGCTACTTTAGTTTAACGTCCTATATATGTATATATAAACATTATTATTACAACTGACCCGTTTCGTTGTTTATCTTGGTTTTCTCCCAGACAAAGTGAAGTTGGGTTATTAATTTATCACAATGATTGAGAAGCTTATGGGTACTCTTCACTTACCTTAGAAAACATTATTTAAACTTAACCTTAATTCGTACCAAGAAATACTTTGACTAACAACGTCACTCGTTATGTACAGCAATATTTAATAAGAAGTCCTTGAAACCTATTCGATAATTTCCTTTAACGCTAACCCTATAAACCTGTTAGACGACTGCGGTACTATACAATGTACCTACTTCGTGTGAAGAAAAAGGCTGGAGCACGTACTTGAGTTCCTTCTGTAATTTATTGCTGGATATAAGGAATTTATTACCGGTAACATACATATTGTTTTCAATGTAAGTCCATGTAATAGAGACATGAGGCTCTCCTGTGGTGTTTCTTGGAGAGTTTAGAGTATGTGGTATTGATAGAGGATAATTTCTAGAATGTTTTTTTTTCATTAGATAGGTATGTCAGAGTGAAATTGACAGCTTAGTTGAATATCGGTTCTAAATTAAAACAAATATCAAATTTATTTGAGACTTATTTATCCATTAGGTCGTATGGAGTACGAAAATTCGGGTCAATGATTAAAGAATTTCACACAATTTGAAGATTGAATTTCTGGTTGTTTGTAGTACTTATATGTTTCAGAAGTAATTTATTTCAAAGGCTTTTAGTCTGGTGGTTAGTTGACCTGAGCCGTAGGTCGAGGATTCGATTCCCACTCAGAACAAATATTTTTGTAATAAGTGCTATTGTTTGTTCTTTGTCAGTAAAATAAAACGTTAGATTAGTCTATAGCCACTAATATCACGCCTGTAATCCCCGAAGGGCCGAGGCAGAGGAGTGTAGTACACTCCCACGATCCATCAGTTACGTTCAAGTCCCATGGAATAGGTGGTGAGCGTATTGCCATACACCGGGCACAGTTCCAGACTCCGAATCACTACTAGAAATTTTAAATTAGAAACACCCAATAGTACCAGATCGAGGATTTAAGCCCAGGACCTCCCGATCGGCAGTCGCGCTTGCAACCATTCGACCAACGAGACAGGCTGTAATAAATAAAGTCTTTCTACATACTGTATATTTATCAGCCGTCTGTTTATCATAACACTTGCTTTCTTTTGGTTTAATTTACAAGCAGATGACCGTGAGTGGTGATGTCCTGAGACATTAATTTATATAAAAAAAAAAAACTATTCCGAGTGTTTCATGTTATAAGCAAAAAGTAGAGCGCATCACAAACTAAAGTTGTTGACTTTTTGCGGTGGACTGTGCACCGAGAATCGAGAACACCCGCTCCCTAAGGCCCTTAGTCTCCAAGGGCTGAGTATTATCCTCATCTCCCATATTACATGCCATTCATCAGCGACTTGCGACCGGCGACCCAGAGCCATATTCAAATTAAATGCAACCAGAACTCCGTTCTGTAACAGCACCATATGAATATTTTACAAATTAGGCTCTGCGCAGTATTGACCATAGTTTTGAAGCTGTAACTAACTGTACCTATCTCGAAACTTCAGGACTTCCTATAATAATGCTGTCTATAATGATATCTACTGACGTTTCCACACACGGCCATCTGAGCCTAAACTAAATATCAAGAGAGCCTGTGTTGCGGTGACTAGACGGCTTATAAATAACATACTTATATACTTTTAAATATATACTAAATAAATATGTATTACATCCAGACACACTCATCACGCAAGTATTGATTCTGCTTGGGAATCGAACTCACGACACCCGGCGTAATAGGTTTACTAACAACTCCAAAAAAGGGGCAAACGGATCAATTTTGTCTTGTGTTTAAGGGCTTGTTGTATTGTTTCAACCCTACATGTAAAGAAATCGAAACGTTCCGTGTGTTCGTGTTTTCGACGCTGTTCTAATAAATACACCTAATATGAATTTCCTTTACGTATGAAGAAATAGGAGTTGATTTCTATTTTTTTCATTTCCGCTCATGATGTACGAACAACGGGCGCCGGGCGTATCAGTAAACGAATAACACGAGCGACAGAAATTTTACGCCCGACCGTTAAACATTAGGAAAATGTTTGTCCTGAATTTGACTACGAATACAAATGAATTTTCTGTACTGTTTGTTTGTCTAACCTTTTTTCTTTCTTTGTATCAGCAAAGGGTATGTTTGTGTTACGATTAATGTTATTACGATTCGACTATCAATATTAGTAATGATAAGATGTTTTTTTTTTCGAAGTTATTTTTGTCGAATCTAATAAATTTCATTAAATTATTGCAGATTTGAAGTATACTTTTTGTTGTTGTATAGTGCGAAATATACACTATTATGTTTAATTCATTTATTATCTTATCTTAAATCATTTATTATATTATTATCTTATTAATTATCCGAAATCTACTTACGATATAAATTTTATTATATCAAATATTATATTGTATTATATCACTTATGTTATTTCGTTCGGTTTCCATACAATATATGTACGAGTAGGTACATATATCTACTTATGTATGTACGTCTTACGCCTCCATGTATCCAAACGGTTGCGTGCTCCCAACCTAATCTATATACTGTACCTATAATTTTACGTGGAAATTGTTTGTCGTGTCGCTTTTGTACATTTGTGAATGGCAGCTGATAAAATCTCGAATTTTATGGTCGTGTCACGTCGCTACCGTAAAGGTCATACATACGTATGCCGGGTGAGTTTTGAGTGATGGCTTCTTTTTTAATTGTTCACACGTGAAAATAGTTGTTCTGATCCCAAATAGTTCAGAACATATATAATGGACATAGGTATCTAATGTATGTAGTTTTTACTAAATTTTGTCTTTTAATTAGAAAGTTTTATTGACTATTTTCTATACTATTATTTCATTCCATGTGACCATGTAAATAAATATATAAATCAATTCCAACAGATTTATAGGTATTTAATGTATGTAGTTTTTACTAAATTTTGTCTTTTAATTAGAAAGTTTTATTGATTATTTCCTATAATATTATTTCTTTCCATGTGACCATGGAAAATTTGTAATATTAAGTTAATTTTACCGTCAAACGTATATACCCCCTTCCTGAGTAATAATAGTCCTAATAATATACTTTAAGTATGTAATTTTATTTGTGTCAATTGCTGTTAATTTTTTGCTATAAACCTATTTTTAAATTTAAACTGGCTTCGTGTAAATGTGATTCGCTACAAATGTGATAACCGGTCGCCCTCATTTATTTTTATTTCAAAAAGTTCAATTGCAACCGGAAAATAATTCCGGAAATAGTAACGCATTAAATTCCGAAATGCCGTGGCGCTCGGCGTGCCGCGTCCCGTGTAATTAATATGCAAAAACCAAGTTAACACCTAAACTCGTTCCTCGCCGAAGAGCTTGGAAATTTTATTTTCCAGATCGTAAAAGTGCCATAGCGTATAATATATATTTTTATATCTATGGGTGGGTATATTATCTTCAGCGGTGAGCATCGAGTTTTCATTTATTTTTGTCATCGAGTCATCAAGTAGATAGTGATCCAAATTAAAATTTATTAGCACTTGCTGTAGTAAACCTTTAATTATTTCACAATGTTTTCTAAACACGTGTAAAGTCTGCTAATCTGTATATGACCAGGGCAGGCAATGGTCTTATCCCTTACCTTGTATGATGAAATTTTCTATTAGAAATAAACTATTATTTGGACCTAGAAACGCTAGAAAGACCCTTGGAATAACGTATTAAGTTAATCAGCCTTTTGCACGGTCTTCTATTGCATAGTTGACCGTTAGTGGGGAATTCCTAAGGGATTATTATGCAATTGGTCCCGAAATGTATTTATAAAAACATTCTTGATGTCATGCCGAAAGTCTAGATTTAAATCTTAAAGATTTATGTCTAGATTTAAATTTGCACTGGACCCCTCTGGTGCCGTAAATTCAAGTAAATAATTCTTCGAGTTACTGTAAAAAACACGACACGCGACCAAATTATAATAAATTGGCGTAAACCTGGAGATACATAAATGTATGTTTAAATATGGTAAAAAGGAGTGAACCTGCAAGAACAGATATGTGGTTTAAATTCCATGTTCCAGTCCAATTCCAATTCCAAGTTTTTCCATCAATTTGCTTTTCCTAAAAGTAAAATAGCTGCAATTCGTAAAATTGTAATTAATTTCTTTCTGCAGCACGTAGATATTCTTACGGGGATTATCAGAAACAGCGGAGTGGTACAATCCAAAACGGCGGGCACAGAGGGCCGCGTGCCGAATCAATTGATATGCAAAAATCCACGTTAGCGCCCTAAAGTCGTTACTCGGCGGAAGCGCCACGACGAAAATTATATTTTGGTGCTCGTAAAAGCACTATAACGTACAGAAATTGTTTAATTACTTACCCGTGTCCATGCCGTCTCTGTGGCGAGCTATTATACGCTTTTTTGGGCTATATTAGTCTTTTGGGACAGGAAAGAGTGTGGCAGGAAAATTATACGAATGCGCGTAATTTGTATAATATCAAGGACAAATTCTAGCGACTCGCCGACGCACGAGTAAATTATTGAGGATTCTAAATTTCATAGAGAAGCAATTACGAATATAAACTCTGATAGATTAGACCGTACTCCTTTAAAATTTGAATATGCTAGAATGTTTTTAAAGTTCCAACGTTCCAACATATACTACATTTTTAAATTACTGTAGAACATAACTTATGTCTGCGATTTACACCACTTTGGTAGGTACAAAATCGATCGTAGTGGATGAACCATTGAATCCCGCAATGCATGCCCGTTAAATCTTTTATCCACTTATTGTTAGTTTTCAACTAATTCCAGACGTATTATTAGCGAAAAAAACAAGTCCAACAAAATGGGAACATGAGAATTCACCGCGAAAAGAGGATTCCGTATGTTGGCACTTGGTGATAATTGAAGTACAAATGAACATTTCCCGACCACTTCCATTTCATTTTTAAAATTGCAACGCCTAGTACGTGCTATTCATACTGACCTAAATATTACGCCTTGGGTTTTTGTCGTTGGTTAGCTGCGGGTCGGTTGGCGTCGGGCAATATTTCTGATATAATATTTGACTTTGAACGAACGTGCGAAAACACATCAATTCTTAGTTTTTATTTGATGGGTGTTTTGGTGACAAAAAGGGGAAGAATACACAGTGTATTTTCAGATATACAGTTTTTATGACCCGCGACCTGTTTTATTTCATATTCTGTTATCTTGTTTTAAAGCAAAAGAGTATTCTATTAATGTTTATTTCCATAGATTTTCATGGAACAGTGTGATATAATTCCATTTAGTGGATATCCAAATTTTGTGATTGAGTTCATTCTGCTTTTTTCATTACTTAAAAGTTTTGACTGCCTCGTTGGTCGAGTAGTTTGAAAAGGCGACTGGTGATCGAGGGGACCTGGATTCAAATCCCAGGTAAGTTCATCTAGTAAGTGACTCGGACTCTGGATGTGGGCCGGTGTATAGAATAGGCTCTCCACCAACGTGCAACGTGGTGCAACGTAAACATAACTGGTGAAACATGGGAGTGTACTACACTTCTCTGCCTATCCCTTCGGGGATTACAGGTTACATATTTTGTTATGTTACTTGAAATATTTAAGCATTTTCTTATGCTCAATAGCATAATGTGCACGTATCATAAACACAAACATAACACAATCCCGTAAAAACCCAGACTCGACGAGCTGTTTGCTTTGAGTTTAATTGTTTCCCTTCTTTATCTTCTTTTACAGCTCCGTTTGTTTTTTAATCAACGCCTACTTGATAAATAGGTTTATTTAATAGTTAGGATTATGATGTTTGTATTTGCTTTCGGTGTGACATGTTTGCTCATTTATACGACAATTGTGGAAGCATTTTATGTCGTTGCTTATTTACAGAAATTTGATATGGATGCAAAAAGTAATTCGAGATGAAAAAGCATTTCCGCTCGCAACCAACTAATGAGAGTGGCAGAACTCTCGAGAAAAAAAAAACGTGAAAACATTGCCGAGGCGTCTTGATAGATTATACTGTCATTGTCCCTATTTACATAATGCGATCCGAGCAACCATTGCCGGAGTCTTGTTTTAAGAAGGCTGATGTTAATTGAAAGTGACTTTGTAACTTTAATTAATTGGTACTTTAAAATGATCTTACACTAGTAAAAATATTCGGAGATGTATATTTTGATGTATATTATGTAGATGTATATTTTGTTTGCCCAGTAAAAAGTTATATATATCACTTTTTACAGGGCGCGATGGTGCTCTCTAATGTGCCCCATCGCGCCATCGGGGAGGCCTACGTCCAACAGTGGACTGAGATAGGCTGATGTATGTATATTTGTTTCGTGTGCATACAAACCTATGTATTTAATAATACGTAGATAAATCTAATTAATAATACATTAACACTTTGCTCCCAATTCTTTTTCCCAATGCACGTTTTTGGCAGCAATGTCTATTTTTATCGGTATATTTGACAGAATAGCAGTGTTCACTGTATGTTCAATTAAACTATATAAGTTTTCTTTTGTTTTGTTTTATTTTATTGGGTCGAACGTATTGTATTGTAAATTTATGTATTTATTGTATTGCAGATATGTTATTAAAACTGGAATAAATAACGTTTTCATTTAGTAGATCATCTTCCTTCAACGAGTTTTGTGTTACAAACTAGAGATCTGCTTGCACCACTCAGCTTGGGAGCTAATTTCAGCTAATCTTTGTCTATACTTACAAAACGGCCAATCTTTTCTCGAGCAGTTCACACGGAAGCACCAGTAAGGTGGATGTCGTGATCGCTGTGAATGGATACATTGTGTACTACTTGAGTGGTCTACATTTCGCTTTTCTCTATTAAATTTTATTCCAATATTGTCTGTTGTGTTTATTGATCATGTAACATTAATTAGCCTAAGAAAATTACGCTCGAAATGTTTCTTAATGTTTTATGGAACGTCTATGTCTGTTACAATATTTATATCTTTGGAACTTTCCACATTGTCTTCGGTTGTTTTTCATTGATAAAATTCAGTAACTCTATCGGATTTCAGAATTACTTCTACATTTTCACTGTTCGCATCTTTTTACATTTTTTTAATTGAAATGTACAGTGTTAGAATTGAAGGCTTTTCTAAAATGAGACTTTCGTGTTTTAACGGTTATGATCCCTAGAGTTCAGAATTAACTTAAACCCGGTCAACGTTTTTATTCGTGGAAATTAATTCACGACAATTTAAATTTGAAGCGCAGCATAATTTTACAGTTTGATGTACATTTTCAATTTTGAAGAAAAGGTGAACAGTACCTACTGATGAATTACGCGGAAGTTTAATACTGACAGTAATAATTTGGTCGTGACTGTTCTAAATGAAAAGGTTAAAAGCTAAGGTAGTGTAATTATGAGTCATCATGGCAGGATCTTGGGTATTGACCCCGAACACCGTTTCCGTGTTCCTCCGGTCGCTTCTTCTCCGATTTGCGGCCATGAGTGAATACTTCTTTTTTTTTGTTCTTCAGTTAAAACAATTTCTTCATTAGGAAGTCAGGAAAGTTGTTGATAGGAATCTCTTGCTAAGCTCATAGTTATAACAAAGTACTGGAGCGTGTAGCAAGAGAATTCATGAAAATTTGTTTGGCGTAAATACAATGTGCTTTATTGGTAGCGTCTTAGGTCGATATGTGATGACATCCGGCTTCTAGCTTGAAAATAGGTATTTGAGAATAAAGGATATTGAAGTTTCATATTGTATTTATACATACCTTAATTCCTTCTTTTTCTAGTTCCTTGGTTTTTCAATACCTCGCTTTTAATATCTGATATTTTAAATATTTAGTTTTTTTTTTTGTAGATAAGTTAATACAATCGGCTAATGTAAAAACAAAACGAAACAAAAACATTGTACATGGAAGATAATTTTTTGTTTGTTTACCAAAGTTTATACGAACAACGCCTCAAGCTAATGATGATCGTATTTCGTTAGGCCCCGAACACATGTGCTGTATAACACGGAAAGACACCAAAAGAAATAATATTTTGAAAACGTTGTGTTCACTGTGTTTATATCTTGAATATATACCTGCAAATACCTGTATTATTGTCACCTTTATATCCCACGGGGATAGACAAGGAAGAAGGACTGTTACCTGCTTCAGTCCTGAAAAACGTTTTTCGCCTTCTGAACATTAAAGACGTTTTATAATTTCATTATGCTCATATACATATACCTACATGACAGCACAGAAACGTATTTTAATGTTTTGTAAAAATGTTTTTCTTATTTCAAAATCCAACCGTAACCCCTTTAACTTTGCAAAATTCACATAAAAGTCAAGTCGCTTCGAGTAAAATTACACCAGTCCGTATATGTAAGTAGATTTCGAAATCCTCGATGCTATTAAATATTATTATAATAGGTAAGACGAGACATAAAAAATATTATTCCGTGATCCTCCGCACGATTCCCTACACGTTTCTCAAACGATCTTTACGATCCTTTTTCTATAAAAATTACGATTTCAAACAGGATCTAGACTTATGTGGCCATTGCGATATTATAAATGTATGAAGCTCGCTATCATGCCCTTGTTGGTACCAACTCGTGACTAAGCGAATGGAGTATACATATACAAGCAATTACGTGTATTGTTGGATTTGTTAAGGTGGAATTCCCAATAATACCGCTTGCGTACTGCTTACATTAGTCATATGAATAAAACCTACTGCTTTCGGCTCACAGCTTGTTGTCGTTATGAGTCGTTTCAATTCCGGTATTTTCTGGTAAACGTATATTAGGCAAGTTCATCACCGTATCATCGTGTTATTTTACGGACAATAAAAGATATAATTATCTCTCGACAATCTTTTTCACTTGTGCGAACGGCAGGTATCGGTCAGAAATCGCATCGTTAGGAATTTCATCCTTACGCATAAGTAAGGAATGTTAAAGCTTCTCAAAGTGCACAAGAGTTGCGTACCTGCGTATTGTGAAGAAGTGCAGATATTTATATTATGAGAGTAAAAGTAGTTTTGTTAATGAACATATGGTTAAATATCTAATAATTAGGAATAATTTTTATTATTATTATTATTTTTGTCTATATCGAACGTGAAGAATTTATTTATGTGTTCTGAAGATTTTATCAAGATATGTAGATTTATTATAAGTAAATTTTGATTATGAACGATTGAGTATGTCGGTGGGTGTTTTGAGTTCATTATTATCACTTATTATCATATGGTCCGTGTAAACCATTAATGAAATTATAATCATGAAGTCAATATTTGATTGCTTGCAGTTTTATTTGTTTTCAAACAAAAAAAACATTGAAAATGTATCCCAAATCTCCATATTATTATTAAAGGTAACTACAATAATTAATATACTATGTATTTCAATGTAGGTCAAGTATCTTTAAAAAATAACATTGAAACCCTCAAAACATATTGTTCGAAACCAACAATCATAATTATAGGCAAATTACTCGAAGAATTAAAAACAAAAAGCTCGTATCGTTACAGCGGCGGCCTCGGGCCATAAATGTTGCCGGTTATAATAAATATAATCGTAAAACTCTCAACGGCGTACCGACAACTCATTATACAAGAACGTGTTCACGGGTTTAACGAGAAAAAAAGTTTTAACTAAGCGGAAAACCTTTTTATTTCCCCCCTTTTTTTTTCCCTGGCACCCCAAAAAATTTCAGGTAATCTGGTGATTATTATTTAGGTGTTTGCCTGAACTCTCATATTGGATGGGTCAGGACAGTGTCGCTCAACTGATGGCACTTTACGAAAAGGCAGTGGTTCTTTAGTGACATTATTATCGTTATATTAATATTAGTGCTATTTAATCACGCCTGGTCTCTTATGGGCTAAACGGAGGTAACGAGTGCCAAAATATGTGTGTGTGTGTGTGTGTGTGTGTATGTGTGTGTGAATGTTGTATGTATCTTTCTTTTTCTTGTTTTATGTGTTCTTGATTTTTTATTGGTTTCTTGAGGAGCATAGTTGTAACATGTCCCTTTCATTTATAAATGTCTGTGACAACACGTTCAATAAATAAGTTATTTCCTATTATTTATTTATTTTTTATTTTATACATGATTATTAGATTGAAGTGCTCTGTTCATATGTACATATATACCATATGTGTCAATTCCTGCAAATATGTGCGTAGAGCTTGATGTTTGATGGAAGAAAGAACCAATAGTTACCTTCTTACATTATATCTTCACTGTTACCCGTTTCTATGAACCTTAAAAATCGCCCCACTTTTGTATTTAACTATACAAAATAAAATCGAAAACTTTGAGCACCACAGATCCGAGGGCTAACCCAAGTACAACCGAAAGTATTATAAAAGCAGGTGGCGAATGAAAAAAGTTTAAACGTTGAGAGATAAATTCCGAGCCAAATCTACTAAAATGGAAAGTTTTAATTTGATCGACACTGTACAGGCCGTATATTGTGGCACACCTTGGGAAAGGCCTATGTCCAGCAGTGGAACGGTAAAGGCTGATGTGTGTGTGTTTGTATAGGAAGAATAACTCCATATAATAATAATAATAATAATCGACCCATTTGTCATTCCCCTGTTGGTATATGGGTCTCCTCTCATATTGCGAGGGTTAAGGCCGTAGTCTGACACGCTGGCCAAGTGCGGGTTGGCAGACTTCACACATAGGTAAACTCCATATAAACTCCATATATATCAACAATAATAGGTTAAGTTCAAAATATAAAAAATGCATCTTGTATATATGTATGTGCAATTATTATTTAAAATATGTTTATATGCAATTAGAGTTAAAAAGATAAATTGATCTTTAACATGTGTGAAGTCTGCCAGAGCGCACTGGGCAATCGTGGCAATCTATAGCCTTAACCCTCTCATTTTGAGACAAGATCCGTGTCCAACAGTGGAATCATAAAAGCCTCGAAACAGAATTTGCTTCCGCGTTAAAAACATTTTAAAATAATACTTTGCTCATTTATATTAATTGTTCAATGGATAAAGTAAATGTGAAATGAAGGGACGTGTGTTAAAGGGTTCTTTAAGCCTAATGGAGATTGTCCTTACCCAATGATCTTCCGGTAACGCTTAAACATAATGATTGAGTAAAGAGTTAGAATATTCACTATTGGCATTATCTAGTAGTTTGCGTTCGAAATGAATTGTTTTCTAGATAAATGGCGTCGTAAAATAAAATATGATATTAAAAAACCCTATTTATGCGTGTATTTACATAAGATTGTTTGTTGTTGACCCTATCTAATAGAAGGAATGCCTGAAAATGCCACTAATGTAATGAAAAAGTATAATAAAATAGTACTAATTAAGTAGGCTCACCACCTGTTCCATGGGACGTAAACATAACTGGTGAAACATGGGAGTGTACTACACTCCTCTGCCTACCTCTTCGGGGATTACAGACGTGATGTTACACTTTACTAAATCCTAAAGCTTAGGATGTCCATACTATACAAGAATATCACAAAGGTAATTGCACCTAAAATTCAAAACTCGATTAGTTTATTCGTTAACGTTGTCAGTGTTAATCGATAAAGGCAATTACTTCATTTCGAAAGTGTATGGTAATTATAAAGGCATTTCATTATTGGTATATTTTGAACATGAAATATCCTCAACCAAAATGGAACACAACACAAAATGGACAGGAAACAAGTTCACGAGTGCCCGCAGTCAGCGAAACTTTACTGAAAGGCGAAAAAGCTCCGACGACGAGTCCTTTTATAGGTGGGGTATTAAAAAGGACTCTCGAATCCCACAAACTTACTTTAAATCGGAAAATGTTTAGCCCATATAAAGTGTAACACTGGCTACTGTACCGTGAAAAGGCAACAGTGACAGAATACAACTTTGAAAGTACTCGTAACTCGAATGGGTGCTTGCTTAGTAATGCTTACGCTGGGTTTTATCGATGCAATCTTTGGACTAACATTGTATTGGTACACGATATTTCAATAATTGTACTAATAAAGCCGGAAGCACTATAGAACAATGTTATTTAAAAGTAATAAAATGTGACATGAGCTGAAAATAATGATTGTCATCGTTATTGATGATGATGATGATGATAAAGCCTATGTTGATAATGTTAATAATAATGCGAACGATGGTGATGTAGTTCAAGCACAGCTAACAAAATTTAAAGAGAATTAACCATTACTCATCCATAGTAACAAGCACTGTGTTCAAAAATGATTTCGATAATCTTAAAAACTGCAACGAAGAAGACAAGGTTACTTCTCTTTAATAGATTTCTTATTGCTTCCTTGGAGCCTTCGACACGAAACTGATCTTTATGATTGATAATTAATTACATACTAAGTGGTCTTTACTAAAATTCAAGTAATAGAATTGTTTTAATTGTTAAGAAATGTTAACGCTAAAATTTCATAACATTTCTGACCTACGACAGCATGCCGACCTTTGTAAACACGTTTTTGCTCGCACATGTTATTTCAAAAGCAAATTTACTAAAGTGCAGTATTCAATAATAGATGTTCAAATTAAATGTGCAACATTTTCGAGTACAATTTTTTCCATACCTGCCGCTCCTTGGCAATATTCGAGGTTCGTGATTATAAAGAGAAGTTCTGAGGAAATATTCCTAGCCGTTATTAAGTCCACAGATTGAGTATCTGGGAAGTTTGTTAGGTTTAGTTGCTTGCCGGTTTTCTTGATCATTTTAATAGGTATCGTAACATCGTTAGTTGTTAGGTTATCAGGTGTTACTTTGGGCGCAACTGTGAATTTCTTAACCATTGTCTCAGTCTACTGCTGTACATAGACATGTTATTAATGACCGTGAATCCATAATTTGTAAATTCAAATACCGTTGTAGAGTCCGAAGGATGTTTCGTTTGTGAGAAAAGCATATTTTTGATAGTGGCACGCATTGTGGTAGATTTATACTTTACATACTATTTGCATGCGTATGTGTCATTCGTAGGAGGGAGAACTGTCCAGTGTCCATATCTCACGCAGGTCCTCATCATATACCATATTTGCAAATTGTTGTGAACTAGCTGTACGCTAAATTTATCTTCGTAACATCGAACCACTATCGGAGATGGGATTGGAAACTATAAAAATCTAATTAAAATAAAAATTATATTTTTTTCATATACGACTTATTCTATGTAAAAAAAGGCTCGCGTTTGGCTGTAAGCCCACTTGATGGAAAGCGAGATATCACCTAGGATGTAGCGCGGTCGCCTAAAGAGTGCTTATTCACTGTTGTCTTGAATAGTTAAAGTGATTATTCTGGACATGGGATAAAATACATTGAGGTGTTGTTTTAAGTTCGCCCACGGGATGGTTAGCTATAAATTTTCAATGAGGTATATATCCCACCGTCCTTTCGCGCAAATAGACCGTGCCACGGGCTTGTCGGTAAACATATTTCAGTCCTAAACCGTTATTAATCCGATGTTAAGTCAATTAGGCGTCGAGTCCCTTATTAGGGGCGGATATAGCTGGACGGGGATATAAGTGCTCCGGGGCGCGTCGGCTCGGAAACTAGAATCGAGCCGCGGTCGCCGCTGATGTAATAATGTACTTACTCCGCGCGGTCCGTGGTCCGATGCGCTCTCCAGTAATGAGGGCATGACCGTCTGTAAAACGCCACTGGCAGGACATTCGGCTTTTCTTATTTCTTTTGTTCGGTGTTTTTTTTAAGTTACTGAGGGGTTATGTATATGTGTTTTGTAATTGTACTGTCATGTCTATATTTATATTGGTAGATCAATAATTATATTTATCAAGATACCTACATATAGGAAAGGCTCTAGGATTAATGATAGTTATTAGTAAACGTCAAACGGTCGGTCTTAGTTTTAATAGTTTAATGACAATTGTTATACCCGTTAGGATCTTTTAAAATATAGACGGGGTACCTACTACAAATTCTTATCATCAGCATTCCACACTGGGGCAGCGTGGCGGAAATCCTTCAAGTTTTCATACCTGAACGAAGAAGAACGTAGAGATGGAAGTGTATATGTAATCCTTTTGTGAATTTGGACTCCCGTCAGTCATTCAGGATGTTGTCTTATACTCTTGGCTACTTTTAATTGTACCCTACAAATCTTGGGGATATGAGAGGAAAATTTCGTGTCATCAATTCGTAAATTAACACAGTACGGTACGGCAGTATATGGGGTTTAAAGGGCCTCTTGTGGTCTATTGGGCTTTCTAGTAACGAGTGGAGAGAGAGAGAGTATCCTCGAGATCGTATTACGAGGGATGTCGAAAATTTCGAGTTTATTGGACTGTAACAGGACACCCCTTGCATTCAGAGGTCGGTCAACTGACATCTCGCTAATACACATACTTTGTATTTTTTATTTGGTTATATTTGTACTTTGTAATTGGCTGTAAGTTTATTACGAAATAATATACATAGCTAATATAACACGTAATCTTAGTATTCAGAAGTTAAGACGTATTTTGTAAAATCTGTAAAAAATACAATATTTATTTTTAGAATTTTATATAACATTTTCAACAAAATTCAGCCCATTTTAAACTTTTAGCAAGTAGAGACAACTTAGAGCCTATTTATCAAGTCGATGAAAAAGCTCCTTTCTGATACTCTTGCCAAATATTAGTCGGTTACGTTTAAAAAAATATTCATGTTTCGACACGATGGATCTGTTTACATATGATTAAACAGTTCCTGTTTCCTCATAGAATCGGCCGACCCTTTGCGATCGTGTAACAAGCGACCGAGCGTGCAATTGTTGCGTTATAAAACGAGATCTGTATGTTAAGGGTCTTCGCGATGGGCGTCTTTGAGCGGTCGGCAATTCTCAGTCACCCGCTCCCTAAAAGCGAATTGACCGCATCTTTCAGCTCGACTACTTTGTTGAATATCGTGGAAGTTGTACATATAAATTTATATAATATGTTTATGTGTACAACCCCGATAGAATATACACATTAAAAACGTGATGTCTCCTCAAACTTTTTCCATAACTCCCAATTGTTCGATGATAAATGATCGATTGATAAACACGGTATTATTCTTTTGTTGACAGGTAAACGCTGACAATGATCCGACTCAAAGGTAAAATTTGTGGCTTTTATAAACAGGATCGCAAGAAAACACATTACGGGACCTAATGGAATGAAAAAGAAAAAAAAAGCGGAACGAGAGAAAATACCATTAAACATTTTCAATAAAGGTCGGTTGATGTCATTTCTTTCAGCCATTAATTCGGCTATTGTGAGTGACGGGGAGAGGTAGAAATGGAGGGGGGGGGGGGGATCGGCCACGAATTCAATCAATTGACCCGAACCGCGTCCGGATCGTTTTCAAACGTTGGGTTCCAGGGTACCAACGATCATTACTATTACTAAGATTATTAACGATAGTATTGCGTCTGATGGGTATTTAGATAAATTTAATAGAAACCCATCCAATGTTGTTACCGACGATTATTGCCGCCTGAACTCCGTGTTAATTACGAAGGTAAATGTCGCCTGGATTCGCCTTAGAGACTAATAAATTTATTTATGTTCTTTGAAAGTTTATCAGGTTATTATATATCCCTTGAGCACAATATTATCCCTGATAAGCCTTGATGTTTATCGAAATGATGATACGGGACAAGTTCTACTACGAATAGCTATTTTAATATAATATAGTAAACCATGTCTTCACACGACTTACATTCGCTCGTAGTAGTCGTAGAAAGAAGAGAGAGAAGTCCATTTTTATCATGTACTTGTCATTCCCATTACAAATATTTTAAATCATTTTTAATTAACACTTATTCAAATATTTATTTTAAATATTTTTTTTTTATTATTATAACTACATACCTATACATAGTCGTGTTCGCAACATCAACTGGCAAAGTTCAAAGATCCTGTTTGGATCTTTCTTGACCACCTGTATAAAATTTCCAAAATGAAATTATACAATATTACATTTTTTTTTAAATGATAATCATTATTAAAATAGAAACGCCACACGTATAAAAGACAATTGTTAAAGCAAAGCTGCTAAAAAACTAACAACAACATTTCTAAAACGGTACAAGAAATAACTTTTTACACATATTGTTTTATCATCATCATCATTATCAGCCTACTCCCGTCCACTGCTGGACATAGGCCTCTCCAATGGCACGCCACTGAGCTCGA
>DWEE01000040.1:0-25528 GCA_018245755.1 Parelbella macleannani | reverse complement strand
AAATTGATCAGATTTCTAGAAACCGGTGAAAATTGAGCTCAAAGATTCCGTTACATACAACCGAAGCTAATATAAAGTGTGTAATAAATTATAAAAAAAAAAATGTGTTAAGTGACCTTTGAATGTAATCTGCATCTAATATTGATTGCTTACTTCTTAGTCTATGGGGCATACATATTCAAACACACCGCGTGCTGCAACACACCACGTTAGATAGCTTTACTGCTTTATTTATCAACCATTTGTTTTTTGTTTTGTATATTTTATATACACGCAAAAATGGTTTGTCAACGCAAACCTATATCTACCTGTCTTGTTCAGATTTATGTTCATAAACCATTATAAAACTATCAATGAAATACAGCCAAATATAAATTTGAATGACAATAGTGTAAATATATCAGAAGCGATCCGAATTGGTTGACGTTTGAACAGATTTCAAATTTACTGGTATACGAGTACCTATATCTAATTTAAATAGCATAATTATTCTAAGCCAAAAAAAACGTTTTGATGAAAATCACTATTAAATTACCTGAATATTATTTCACACTCATCAATGGACCTACAATAATAAATAATATTTCATTGAATTGTGAAGTGTCGATAACCAAATAAAGCATCTTATCATTTTGTATTCACACGTCAATGTGCGAATCGTACCTAAGACTTTCAAGCACTCTTTAATCTCGTAAGCGTCATTAATAAAACCCGCTAATTACATTACTATTAATTAAAATAGTTTTAACGAGTGTAGTAATACACTTGAGCTCCCTGAAGTAAAATTGTGGACGTGAGAATGTTCTAGATATTTATTATTATATATATATTCTTAGACGGCATATCGGTCCATGTAGAATAAGACTCGTGAGACATGAAATGAAATAAAAATGTTGAATATTTCAGATAAATGGGTTGAGAACCACATGTAGAAATTGAGAGCCACATGTCACGCATGTCACACAGACAATAAATAACGTTTCGCTACATAATCAGGCTTGGTGCAGCCTTGAATGTTGTGATCTATGAAGAAATTTATTCATTAAAGTACATTATACATTAGCTTTTCTATGAAGTTTTTGTAATGGGTACTATTACATTGAAACTTTTTCATATTAGTAATTGTAATCTACATTTATTACGCCTGCAGACAATAGTGTGTAGTACACATCTACGTTACTCTAGTTACATTTACGTCCTGACACAAATTCAAACTCTGTATTAATATTGGGAATTTCAAGTTGCAAAAACCTAAATTTACTCCAGCCAGGGATCGAATCTCTCGTCCGGTAGTCGCGCTTGGGGCCATTCGACCATCGAAGGAGTCGTCTAGATAAAACCATTTCTTTCTAATAGCAATACACAAAATTCTATTAAATGTAATATTCAGTTCCGGCAAAGGTTTTTTCGAACGGACTACAACACAATTATTTTGATCAAATATAAAAAATAACAACAGATTACTTCGGACACAAATAATTTGTTTATTTTTCAATTGTAATCCAATTATTGTGAACGATTACAAAACTGAATTTTTAAAAAATACGCAGAACAAACAGAAACACAATAACAGATCTTTTTGTCGTCAGAAAATGAGAATCAAAATTTTTATTGAAGTTTGTATAAATGGAAACAATCCAATTGAAAAAATGGTATTAACGATTTATTGTTTTTAAATTCTGCTTTAATAATATTTAAGGAATCAATCACGTCTATAAGTTCCAGGTACTGTTCTAAGACCCTATGGATAACTCACTATCCCGTGGTGTACTCTGCTACACAATACAAGAGGCTCTGGGGACCAGCTAATCGCGGTACAGCGCAGCCTACCTAGGCATAGCTTGATGCTCTGGCTGCTAACGGTCAGCGTAGATGGAGTTACCTTTTAGAATGAACATGATAAGGCCATAGCCGTAGTCTGCCACCCTGGCCGAGTCTTAATTGGCGAACTTCAGGTGCCTTAAAGCACTTTTAAAGATCAGGAACAACTCACGCAAAATATAATAACATTCACTAAAAAAATATATGAAAACAGTAGGCAATACTACCATTTCTTTTTATCATATGATAGGCTAGCGTTTGGCCACGATCCCGCCTGATGTAAAGTATTAAACTATTCCCATGAGAAATACCACATACATATGTATTTATAACTTAGTTAAAATTAAGTATTTCTAGATTCCTGCGGGGAAATACAGACGTGTACTTACATATGTTTAATTACAAAAAAGAGGTTCCTTGCATTAAAACAGCGAGGACTCGAGCAGCAGGACGTAAGAAAGAAAACATTTTGTTTACACAAACAAAAAGGAACATTTGAAGAGCTGTAAATTTATTCAAGAAAATTAAATTCGCCGAGACGCCACTCGCAACTTGTGTACGGGTTCAGTTCGCAGTTTTTAATTAAACTTAATTTCTTTAAGATCACGCCACATTATTCTCAATATATCCTACTAGCTTTAATTAATATTGTACAAGGTAGGTATGTTGAATGTACACTTGCAGGGTTACCACCTTAACTATTTCACACAGGCCAACAGAAATGTAAGCAGCGTTTTTCAAAGAATTTCTTTAAGTGATATCACGCATCACTCTGCTGTAAAATGATCGTAAAAGCTTTAATTAATATGATACAAGTATTTAATACACGTCTGCAGGGTTACCATGGTAATTATTTTAATCATATAAGTAGAAATGTCTTCCGAAACATAGAAACTTACAACAGAATCGTTGGCAATAATGCATTTTACTTCAATAAATTCCACTGCACGCGATGATATGCGCGATGATATGGCGTACATTGTGTTCTGATCTACAAAATTTTGGTTTTCTTACAGTTGCATCTACCAAAGCTTCGTAAGCAAGTTTATTACAGTGTGAGATATCTTCAGAGATTATCTACGAGAAGACAGGAGATAAACTATTACATTCTGTAATCTTTAGACCTCGTTATTAAAAATTTTTATTAATATTATTACCTGTAATTGATTATCTTTAGTTAGCTTTATTATTTTTCGCCAAAGATCGTGAAAACAGATGGAATCAGGTGGAAAATCCTCCATTGCTATACAGCTCATTAGTGAATTCGGTCCTTTATAAATATTAAAAGATTATGTCGGTGGCCTATACAACGTCCTTACAATTTCCGCTAAGGTGTAGCAGGAAGATTCCCTTACAAAATCTCCGAAGAGATTCTACATAATGTTGGAAACGCCTAAGTAAGTTTGCAAAGCAAATAAAACAAATGAACTTTACGTTCCTAACGAAGTAACGTCGGACTTGAGGATTTTTCTCTTGGAATTTGCGCGCGAGCGGACAGAATATTTGATATGTGTTGCCCATTGCGGCACATAGCACCTATATGGGGAAAACGAAATTCGATGTGTTCAGTTTCCACGTTATTGTCTCCAAAAACCGCTTCATGCGTTTATCTACCTTAAAATAAATTCACAATAATGCATAGATCTAAATTAATCTATGTGACTTGTTATTTGTTTTCATAAACGCTCACATAGACCGAACTCTCCAAATAAATTAGAATTTCAAATTCCCTCTGCATGGAAACTGAATGGTTGTAATATTTGTCAGAGATGTTATCATCAAAAACAACAATTTCCATCGCCTTTTCCAACATCTCAGATCACAAGATTCGAACAGGGAATAAAAGAACAGAATAGAATATTGAATTTTCCCGCTTTACAGTAGCACGTTGCAAATTAATATTAAAAACATGCGACATTCAATGGCTTAAAAATAATTATTAGTAGCATTGTTGTAATTATTATCTTTTCCATGACATTATATTTTTTCCGTGACAAAGACAGGTGTCACACTTTGGTTTGATTTTAATATATCATTTTTACATTTCTTGTTATAAAATAATGACTAAAATAAATTCAATTTTGACGACAAAAGAAACTACATCAGATCTACTTGCTCTTTTGAAGTAAATCCGTTAAATAGCTTCTAAAACGTACACACCTCGCCCTACGAACACTTATAGTAAAAGTAGTCGGACAGCCAAAGTTACTTTGAAACAAGCTAAGGAAAATAACCTAAATATATTTTTACTTCATACACTACAAACTGCTTTCTAAACAGAGTGATATGGCTATCACTACTAATACTTTACTAATAATAGCTTAATCTATTGAATTAACTCAATTATAATGATTTATGATTTGGCTATACTCAATGATGTCGCCAATTAATTAATTGATTTTGTACATATGTGTGTATATAGACAATACATAATAAAGTATTATGTATCGAAAAAAGTTGATTTCGGAGTCCAAATCACTTTTTTATTGTTTATGCATATTATACCCCACTTTGCGTGATTCCTGGAGCGTCCCGAGCCCGCTCCAGCCATCCCTAGTAGTAACAAATTGACCGACATTTGCTAACAGCGCGGCCGCGGCGCGCGCTGCTAATGATCTATATTTGTCATGATACGCCCTTTCGACCGGGATGTATAAAACCTTCAGGAACAAGGGTACCTATTCATATTATTCTAATATTACCCCACATCTGGCTCTATATTAGTAAAATTGTTGGGAAGATTAAAATTTTGGTCAGTCATTAGATCCTCTCAATGTCGATTGTCTTGGTGTTTATCGACAGTTGTATGTAAATGTATACTGCATATTGCATCTATGAACATGTGTTAACTATTACTATTTACGATTTCTTATTACCTGCGTACTTCTTCTTAAAATAATTTGGATTTTACTTTTCACTTTATAGAATTTATTCATATTAAACAAACACATCATGTAACACACACGCAAACTCATAAACAATTTGTATGTAGCTATATAAATTTTTGTTACAATTCGTATTTATTAATAAAACAAACATTTAAACCTGCCATCATTCGCAGCAGCAGTGTGGTGAAATATACTCGAAGATTTCTGGGATTTAAAGGAAGAGTAGCCGTGATCCCAGTTAAAGGTAAGTCTTATCAGAGCTAGGAATTTCTGGCAGTCAACCAACAAGGATCAAAAACTGTATGCTATCTTTATATAGCAGACATAAATAAATATTAAACCGGGCGACGTAGCTTTAGAAATTACTAAAAGTAAGTAGGAGAAAGGAGTGGTTAAATCTTTTACACACGGGGGTTCCTCGTGCAATAAAAAATGACATATTGATGCCACATCCATCCCCTGAGCGGCAGGCTCGACGTACCCGAAGGTATTCAGTAGAAGTGCTGCATTCGGCGTCAATGTAACAACCTGCCATTTATTCCTCCACAGACTCCTTTGTTACGTCACAATGTACCCTATTAGGAGCGCGGGAGTGTGCTCATGGATTTTTTACGGGATTATACGTCAAAAAGACGGGGTTATTAACTATGTACGTAAAAAAGGCGAAAAGTAAATTTTTTATATCCTATTTTATTTGAGTGCTAGGAGCGCAAATGTTGGCTGTGTGTAGACTTAAAATGAACGTGTATCCTTACCGCTGCAGATCATTAAGAATCCGTTGAATGTTTTGTTTGGCAATGTACTCTGTGTCCATTTTATGTATACCAAAATAAGCCCTCTGCTTCGTACCTAATGCGTCGAAGTGAAAAATCTTATAAAGTTAAGATCTACTTAGATGGGAAAAATATCAAAAAGGACAAGAAAGCAGTTATGAAGATAGTGTAAGAAATTGTGGAGATATGCAAAGAGTTTAAGAAGTAAATAACCGCAGAAAAGTATTGACAACAATGTATTAAATGCCAGAATTATTATTATATCATCACTCTAGATTCCTGAAGGGAAGGCATAGAGCATCGAGTGCCAATTATCTTTATCGTTACAAATCTGACATTGTCCTTCATTCATTCTACACTTTCTTTCTACCAACGCGCTGGTTCCAAGACCCGTAACTTCCTGTTAATCTTGAGTTGAGTCTGAAGTCTAGAAATCCGTAACAATAAGTTTTATTCAATCAAATACGATAGGATATTTCCCGAAAGCTATAATACGAAACGCTGGATAGTAAATTTTATTTCTCTCAATTTTCGGACACGTTTTCCAATAACATTTTCCAATATATGGTTTTCGAAGTCGCACTGCTAGCTCGTGACGAAAAGATAAATTCGAAGTGCGTCAATATGACGAAAATTAGCGAGCGAATGGCAAGGAAAAGTTTAACGCTAACTTATAAAAAAAAACACTCTTAAATATCACTACTTTCTTTAATTATTAAAACAGCCCATGGATATCTAAGCTCAAAGATCTGCTTTGTATATAGGTCAGAATTAAAAGAAAAAAACAAATTGGAATGTAGCTAACTACACAAGGTTATTTGTATTTTTAAGATAAAGCATCACAGGTCATAACATTAACAATAAAACAAAATATCATAAAGAAATTTTCAAACCGAAAAGTTGTGTATCTTTTTATACATACATACCTATATACCGTTACCTAAAGACGTCATCGTTACCGTTATCTAAAGTCTGCCACATGCACTGCCAATGTAATAATAATTGTCCTTTTTCGTTATAAGAGGCAACCAGTGACCAACAACATAATAACCAACAGCCTGATGATGATGATGAAGTTTTTAGTGTTTATGGACTAACATAGATGCAGAAATTTTCGTTCCTAATTTTAATGCTGGATTGCGGTATAGATCTATATATATATAGTAGAATTTTGGAATTGAAGCGAAACATACACAGAACTTATAAAAACTTAACATAGTGTCATTCTATTCAACAGATTCTCGCCTATACATAAAAATTTATTAACACAACATAATTACATACTATATGTACCTATATATTTAATAGTATTTTAATAAATGGCACAACATTACACGAAAAATTTTGCGAAATTCGAGCAAATATGAATTTTTCGTGGAATAAAAATTAACAGCCTGCGTTACCACAAGTGCCTTACATGAAAATTTCCACAAAACGTGGGTAATTTAATACAACCGCAATAACTGTTACATTATGACACTACAATGTCCATAAGATATTGAATGGAACGTTTTTCACAATTATAATGCAGTTTCTCAGTTGCTTTTACAATATGTTGATTCGCTTCGATAAGTTAAATTTAAAAATCAATCTGTCATTTAAAAACCGAATTAAAATTAAGATTAAAAGGCAGTTCGTTGAAGCAGTTTTATGGCCGCGAGTCGAAATTAATGTTGTCATAAAAAGACCGTTATTACCACAATTCAAGGACGTGGTTCATTTATTGCAGTGATCGTGTATACCAGGAAAACAGTTTCAAAAAGAATTTTAATAAAAATAAGCCAAGTGTGATAACATTTGTTTAGTATGAGAGACGCCGCGCCGCCCGCTGATCTCATACGTGAATATATGATGTCATAACAATTATTAATAGCGATAGAAAGGGGGATCCCTTGGTATTCTTCTATACACTTTGTTTTTACGTTTTCTTCTGCGTTGTTTACGTTTCGTTTTGTTTTATAGGAAACGGAATGATACCCACGACTAGGCTCCCAAACCTACATGATTTCATATCGACAGAGAAATAGAAAACAATCGATGAAGTTGAAGAATGTAAGGGGAAAAAAGAAAGTGCTGTAGGTCTCGGATCACAAAAGGTAGGTAAGTCTAGGATCTCAATAAAACAACCCTCCAATAGGTCCGAAACTATTCAGAAAATATCCCGGTCAAGGTATCCCGAGAAACATAATGTAGGTACCTACATGACTTAAACCTGCACGTGATTAATCCTTTAAATAACGTAGACAATATTCTTATTTTAGTCATTTACTGAGCTTAAATGAGCTGAAGAAAAATCCTCTAATCAAACTTCCATTTTATTCATATACCTACGTGTAGAATAACAAAATTCCCAACGTGCCTCTTAAAATTTCACTTACTATTGATAATATCCAAGAAGATCTTAAAAAAATATCAACTTTTTCCAAACAGAAAAACATTCAAAATTAATTTATCGGAAACGTGTCTCGATGCAAACAACTCGTCTTCCAAGGATTACCAACACATTGAGTCTACTGAATACAAGATTTTGTTGTTCCCATTCAATTATCCGCCCTCGGTATTTTGGAATACGTGCGAATGTTCGATAAAATTGCACGGCAATGGGGTATTGGAAGGTAAAATACGGGGGAATGAAAATCAAGAAGTGTTTACGTTGATGAAAATGCAGGATTTGTAACGGTTCATCTATTGATTCGGATCGGGCTGCTTGTTATGTTGTGATCGCTTCGTTTGAGACTAGGTACTACTTGAGGTTCCACCGATTGCGCAGAACTGGTTCCTCAAAGCAGCCTCCTAAGCTATCAAAAGCTCCTAAATTTATGGATGGATAATAACGCCACAAATGAATAGTCACATCTATGTAGTTTAAAAAAATAAGATTAATTATTAAATTAATCTTAATTATCACAAATACCTTCTACGACAGTAGTGAACGAATCATAAAAATAGCCGCTGTGAATTTATCATATTGAATGCCCAGGTAAAAAGCAAAACAGGCCATCTAACATTTTCAACACCGGACGTGTTACCAACGGGTTAAAGTATAATTAAAGTCCTGCTAACATTGTATAATTAATAATAGAGTAGTGTTAGTTTTATAAACGACTTTCTTGTCAATTAAATGCGTATCATACGATGTAATAAAACTTTTAAATTTGAACCTAAAATATTCAACAACCATTTTCAAGAATACGTTAAATTACTTACGTGATCAAAAATAATTTCCTTGTATTGTATATTTGTGCCTAATACACATCAAAACAACACTGCAAAAACATGGAATTATTGACCATAAATTAATAAAATTGACAGTGAATAAATAATACAGAATAACGTTGCCACATGCTAAAAAAAGCCAACAAAGGTTAGTTTTATTAAGTAATGTGGGATAGGTACAAATTTTATTGCTTCAACGTTAGCACTGCCCGTTCAGTTAGAAGTGTCAAAGTAAATACGGCTGTGAAATCCAAATAAATATCGCGAAGTCTTACCTCTTTGGGTTACATCAAATCCCACTTGAGTCGAGTCTGATTGAGAAGAACGACTCCCTGCAATTTTGTGTTTAATTACATCACTGAACTAATCGCCTTCTGAACAATCAGTGCTTAAATGTTTTTTTTTTCTTTTTAATATTCTCATAGCGCGATCGTAAGTTATTACGATAAGTTATCCCACCATTATGCCGCTGAAACAGAATCAGATTATCATCATCATCGTGTCAGCCTTTAACGTTCCACTGCTGGACGTTGGCCTCTCCCAAGGTGTGCCACAACACTCGATCCTCCGCTGATCTCATCCAGACACTATCAGCCGCCTCCTTAAGGTCATCGGTCATCAGCTTATTATGGTTATAGGATATTAAACGTAATATTATTTACTTTTATAACATGCCGACAAAACTGAACAGTCATGTTGTTTTACAGTAAGCAGGACGTAATTTTAAGATACATATCCTTTTAAATTCGATGATGGATGAAATGAAATCCAACTCTAATGCCGGAGGAGACGGCAAAATCCTAAACCAATAACTGCACTGCGCTCTATATCTTATCCGATTAGCATGTCTTTAGAAAGCATAAAATACCTACTTTACTGGGTTCGATTCCCGCGGGTGCACTAAACGAGCCACGTAAATGCTACGTGTTGCCATACTTAATAATGCGCGCTTGCTTTGCTAAGTCTCAAAAAATATCTCGCTTCGGGAATTGTACAACAAATGTTATACTGTCTTAACATAAAACATACATATATTTCTTATATGTCAATTATTTTGTTCTCAAACATTCAATAATTACATAGGTAGATATATATAATGAACATCTAATAAATTCATGTGGTTCAGGAGTAGATATAATATAAATGTAAGGCATCGACAATCTGTTATAAGTCTTAAATTTTAGGTTGAAGGCCATAAACCTTTAAGACCAAAGTACCATTAAGGCGTATCGGTTTACATAAAGCTACAACTCCAGGGCCCTACTGTTTAAATTTCTGCGCGCTCACATTATAAGGTAAAGAGATAGTTAGTTTTTATAAATAAGCTCTTTAAAAGTAAGTCAGTGATGAAACCAACACACTTCAGTGTTCTATATAATATGGTGTGTAGTCTGCCAACAAGCAGGTGCCAGCGTGGCAGGTTATGATCTGAATCTTTTCGAAATATCCTGCATCTACCCTATGCAATTAGCAAACAGTAATCTCACTATTTTAAACAAGTCACCTGTTACGTGTTGTTTACTCAATCACGTTCAATCAATCAAGATAGCAAAATTCAAGAGCATGAAGGTTTGTTTTATTCCAAAGCATGTTGCAATCGATTTAATACCTAGCATGATTACAACCACTAACTATTTAAATACTGTGATTGGTTTGAATATTTCGATGCTAACACATTTATTTTGTAGACGCCGTCTATAATATTCTATTCTACAGCATTCTCTTATATTAGGGGTATGTTTGTCCTTTAAAAGGGTCAGCACTAACCCGCACAGGTGGTAAGGGCGGAACACTCCGACTCCGTTTTTTCCATGTAATAGATTTCTTTATGGGTCCGTTTTATAGCGGTAAGGGATGTTAGTTTTATTGCGGGTGACTTTGAATCGAAATACGATGTTAAATTTGGAACAAAAACATCCAGGAATGGATATATCTGTCGAAAATCCAGTAATAACAAGTAGCTCACATTGTTCTAGTCAGTTTCTTCACTTATATAAGCGAAAAGGTGTTTCAAGGCAATTGTAACAGATAAAACGTACATATGACAATTGATTTTCGCCATAAGTCCCTTTATCGTTCCATTATTGGACGCAGAGGTTCTCTAAAGATGACGCCTAAAGAGGTCATGTTAAACCACGCTACCCAAGAACGGGATCACAGACTTTATACAATTCATTCATGTACATAAACTATGTATAAACTTTAAAATATTCATATATCGCTATAAAAATCGCGCGTAATAACTAACAATCAAACTACCTCAATTACATTCTTTATGTCTACAGTAGTCACAATGTCTGCTTGCCGCTAAAGATACAAAATACCCAACTAAGTCCGTGGTGCCAGCAACAGACTTGTATCTGTTCTCACTTGGTAGCTAAATCCTGTATAATGAAACAGATAATTATTTAACTCTGCCCTTTACTCCACCATAAACTATGTCTAGCATTACCATCTAACAGATTTACATATGTAAGTAGAACGAACAGTAGAGCTCATTCAATAGCGTTAAATACTTAGTCATAATATTTAGAAAGAGATCACCTGTGCTATAATGTTGTTCGTACAGCGATGGTGTCGATCTGTGGAAGCTAGTATAATGAAGTTATTTAACTCTACGCAAGTACGGTCAGCAAAATATTATCTTTTAATTTTGTGATTTTTTACTATTAGATGCATCGCAGTATAACGTAGCAGTGCAGGGCAGTGTTTTACTTATATCTAAATGACAATAATTAAAGACGTTATCAGAATTTACAAAAATTGTTATTTTAGACAATTTTTTTTAAATGAGATCAAATCAATAATTTATGATGCTGTGTACTTTTGACCATACTACTTAAAAATGTTCGTAACAAAAGCAATGTGATTAAGATCTAAGAAAAGTTTCAATTAATTATTTGGTATTGTTTATGTCAACGGTCCCTAGCAAAGTTACTAAGTAGGTCAAATTCATTAACTGCCTACACACTGATCGCTTCTGACTGTCTCAAGACGGCGTTAACCACTCGTTATACTGAAATACAGGGACCCGTACTCGTATTACTTATCGCTACTTCAGCGACTCCCGTAAGTTCTTAAAATTGTTTAGACTGCTTGGGCTCTTGAACTTGAGTACTAGTTAACTGATTGATTATTTCACAGCCACCTCCCGCGATACCCATTTTAAGGGTGCACCTTGCAAAAACGTAATTGATGACACGTGGCAGTGTACTGCACTCCTCTGCCTACCCCATCGGGGATTACAGATGTGATGTCACGTTTTTTTGTCTTATAAAAATTAAAAAAATATTTTCTCGTTCAAAAGTACATCGTTCGCATATGTATATCTAGATAGGTTTCGTAACTGGAAACTCTACAATAAGTTTAACTGTGAAGCTAACCCACATCTTTGTGTCGTATAGCAGTAGCTTGCATTGTTGCAATCTACATAGTTCGATAGGGTTATTAAAATATAGGTACCTATTAGAAAATATTTTTTTCAGTAACTTAATAACTTTGAGCTGTTCGTTAATTATTCAATTAAGTAAAAGCAATAAATATACATTTTAGCCAACCTTAATTTTTAGGCCGTTAGACCTTTGAGTATAAGGATTTATGGACAATCTGAATTCAATTGATATATTGAATGGCATTTGAAAATTATGTATAATAGCCATTTCACAGCAACGAAACAAATACTGTTTTCTGATTATTATTGTTAAGACAAACGTCCTTATGGGAGATTACTTATTCATTATGAAAAATTACCTAAAATTAAGTGATGAGAATTCATAATGACGCCGATTTAGGGTAATATTCCTGAAAGCTGGGCGAAAGTTACATCTTTGTCTGTAACGGGTGAAGTTTAACCCTTCCCCTTAAAATGAATGTACTTCCAGATTAGGATAATATCACTTGTAGAAGTTTGCGTTTTAATTTGTTTGCGCGAATATCAATGAATGTCCCGCTCGCAGTAAGTACCTACTACGTCCTTCTCCAGAAGAGATATTGAAGCCTCACGATTTGAGTACCACTACCTATACTATAACCAATGAAAATCAATGAGAACAATTATTATTGTTGCTTGTATTTTAATGATACGGTATACATATAACTCAAGTCTGAGTAGCTTTTATAATTGGGTTTTTGAGAAATGGTATATTAGGTACCATTAAACGAGTTCCCATTTAATTTCGTTTAATGTAGAAGTAAACAATTTACACAATTGTTATTTAAAAAGTATGGTTAAACCCGAAAATCTTTTACGAACTTTAGCTGGCGAAAAGGATAAATTTAAGTGTCATCTCTGCGTTACGGGATGTTTGCCAACGTCATGGAATTTAAATTCGATCATAAATTGAAAGTGCTTTTTAAATTGGTTTCTGTTTAGTACAAGTGTGTGATATGTGGTCGTATTGCGGCGTTGTTTCGATAAATGTTATGTAGCTTAAATATATTCTTAAGTATTATAATCTTTGTAGTAGCATGTGGTCTGGTTTTGTGTCCGGTACCTATAACTGATGAAAAGTACGAGTGTATCTCTGCGAAAGCCTTCCAAGCAAGATTCCATTTTATAATTATTGGCAAGTGTGGTGTTACAGACAACCCTATCTAATTACTAATTAATCAATATTTTTGTTATTATTATTTACAGTACTTGTGGACAATGGATGTGGAAATCGCGATATATGCAATATAATACTAATAATGCATCAAAATGCAAGTTTTAATCTAAATAAGTGTCCGTTCAGCCTACACTTTCCAATGAATATCTGGAGAGTGGATGCAGATCATTGTGGTTTGATCAAACTTTCGTGTAGGCCAACGTTTCGAGAAGCCGCTTATGCCTAACTTGTCCTGCTATTGTCCTGGTTAGTTGAACCATAGTTTTGTTTTTAAATAGATTGCCTCTGTATTCAAGAAAGTTCGGAACGCGGCATCCTACCAGTTCAGTTTCTATTGTCAAATTGTCTGTCTCTCTTCTTGTCAGCGCATCAGCAACGTTATCGTATACTTTTGGTAACCAGTTACCCAATCCAGGGTATTGATCGTATACTGTACAATAGGTAGTTTCTAACTATTACAGGGCTTACAAGTTCAAATGTAGCTGAGCCCTCGAGTAGCTAATAAAAGAATACTTAGGTCTAAAATATATATTACTGTTATAAGTCCAAAACAAACTCTTTGTTGATGCTAAAAATTTTGTAGGAATATTGCTGAGGCACACAGGCTACTTAGAAAACTATTCCATTCCTAAAAGGCTATGAAAAGAGAAAATACGGTTTTGTATGTTCATTGATTCTCCTCGAGTAAGAAGAAGTGGCTAAGAATGCGTAGAACACAATACAAAATAAAATACCAATCGTTGTTGAGTAACCTACATGTACTCGTAAGTAGTGTTTCGTTTCCAATTTTTATCTAAATTTAAATGCGGACGCAGGTAGCGAAGGTGGTATAAAAGCTTAATAAATTCCCGCCAATCAGGGCCCCGCTGTTAACTTAACGAGATTCGGGACCAGGTTTATCCTCTCTTAAGATGAATCGGTTTATCTGTCCGTGATCTTGGAGTGTCTTGAATGCGATTTTACGAGATAACCTGTTGTTTAGTATCTTAGTGCCTATAGACGTATATGGGTAGTGTCTTCATTATAGATACTTCTGTAGCACTCGTAAAATTCGTTGTTTGTTTTAAGTGGATCATCGAAATTATGAAGAAGGATATTGTAATTAGTACACACACATTGTTGTCTCAAACAGAATCATATGAGAAACGGTATTATTAACAGATATACAACAGTACGTAGGTATTGATAAAGTACTATATACGTAGGTGATAATTGTATTATTATAAAAAAAATATTTTCCCCTTTTACATTCCATAAAATTTCTAGGAATCATCAAAGTTGATTGAGAGTAACTTCGACGTGGAATCACTCTTAGAAAATGATATTTCTTTAGAATTAATACCTTAAAAGCTACAGCGTGAAAAGGAAATTACGATTTCGCAAGCGTTCCTGTGGGATTATATTAAAGAAACGAACAAAATATTCATAAAAGTTTGTTAACTTTTAAAGAAATCTATCTAGAATAGATGTAATTTTATACTGAATTCCTTAGATACCTTTAAATTGCAATATGAATACAATAATTCATGTATTGTGCATCACACGTTTCACGTATAGGTAGATATGTACATAATATATCGTCGACGATACTGCAAAACCGCTGATCTACTATTTGCGATAGTGCGTAACTACAAGATTGATAACTTTACAGGAGATAAAAAAAACAAACTATATAATTTTAGTATTAAGTATATAAGCGCATCCTATTGAAATTATAGGGTCCTTAGAGTACCAAGCCATCAGTCAGTGGTAGAAAATTTGCGGTTTTTTTAGTAGTTTGAGTTTTATGGCACTCACGCCGTATTTGACATGAAACTTCTTTAGAATCGTTGTGATGCAACGGATGCACCGGAAAAAACGACAGGAAAGAGACACAAATACTTTCTAGGTCCAAAATTGAAAGGACTGACAGTGATGAGTAGGTATAGGTATCATATTAAGAATTGCGGTTACAATTAAGATTATTTATTAATTCAGATCTTGGCTCCCGATTTGAAATCTTCGGATTTCATTTAAAGATTAGACACTGAATCTAGACCGACCAATCATATTTAGGCAGCTTGCCCATATGCAGCTCGTTAAATAATAATAATCTACATAGCAATAAAAGGAAAAAATACAACGAATGAAAGTTCCAAACTTGGTTCGAAGATCGAGCCTCAGGAGAGCTATTCAAAGCTGTGAACTTAGTTCTCAGCCTTTTTTAAATTAATAGAAGAATTTATTCATTCCATTGTAAGAATAAATACTTACATATAAACATTATATCTGTAAGTAATTAAGAAATAAACAGAGGCGGGAAATTTGAAAACTAATTGAGAAAAATAATTGTTTGATATCGGACCACCATCTACCATTACATATTGGTTCGCAAACGTGACTGGAAAACTGTGGGAGTGTAACACATCTCTGCCTGACCCTGTGGGAATTACAGACGCGATGAGACGTTTGTATATTGGACCTAATAATGTTAGTACGCTACAATTATTTCATTCGTAATTGTGTTATTTTAGCAGATACTTCAGACGATTAACTTAAGTTATAACCCTCATCACAAAGTAGATGTTATTATTTCCCCGGTAACTTCTAATTAATCAAACAAAAGGGGCCGGATATGCAAGGATCTAGACATTCGTGATCGGAAGCCCTGTCGTAGAACTTTTCCGACTAATGCTTTAGGCTTTTTTTCTTTCAATATTTTTCTTCTGACTTTAAAGTGAACATATTACCGCTATAACGTGTTTATCTTTGTAAATGAATGTAGAAGAGGAACATCAGGTTTGTAAGATGTACCTAGTTAGTACTCGGTCCTCTCCGCCTGTGCCGGAATGGGCCGAAAAATAAATTCACAATTAGCGAAAGAAAAAATATTGTTCCCTCCAAACTATCTTGAAAAGACAAAAAGATCACAACAGCAGAAAATTTGTTTCGAACTTGAGCCCCGAGGGAGCGATATCCAAGTTGGCCTTTGACTTAACTTTTTGTACACTCTTATCGCAAGAATCCTCTATACAAAAAATATAATAAAAAAATAAACTTCTTTTAGTAGCTCTACTTTTTAAAGTCTTTAAAACTTCACTACCCATACAAATGCTAAGACTTGCTTCCCGATAGGCTATGTACGTATCTACTTATACGATTCTAACAAACTGAAAATTTTGTCACAATAAATCTAGCAGTTAAATTTGAAATACGAATGGATTCGGCATAATCAGTCCTGAATATAGGCGGAATAGGAAATTGATTTCGACGGAGAATTAAAAAAAAACAATCCAAAATATAACCATATACGAGTATTAATCCTAAATGGCCGCACGGATAAGCCTTAATCATATTGCTAAGCCATTAAGGTAACAACATATTTCTATATCGAATCTTCGTAAAAGGATCATTCTGCACGTAACGCTAAAGATGCCCAAAATAGTCTTAAAAGCTTTCCTTGGTACGTACATAAATGAATTCATCTTCGTCACGATGAGTCGCGCTCTGAACGTCGTCTGAACAGAAAAGACGGATCCTGGAATTACTTTTAATCTGATTAGACAACATTACTATGGGCACGTAAACATTTTTTAAAGCTAAAGACGCAATCAACTATAGAACTAAGTACTTACTTCATTATCTTTAGTAGCTTTTTTAACATTCCATTATTCGTCATGGATCTCCGCTGGGAATGAAAAGGAGCATGGTCTGCCACGGGTATGAAGACATCATGAAACTTAAAGAACGCTTTTGGAAAAAACTAAAGTGAGCATATTACTTTGTACCTTAGTCATTTGACCGATGTCGTTATAGCTAAGAACGATCAATTACTGAAATGAGACGATCGTAAAACACACTTCACTTTGTTGTTGATGGGATTAGTGTGGAAACATTAATGTGCTGCTATTGACTTAATATTTTTTTCCTTTGCTTGACAATGATAGATAGCTATAACTAGCAGGATTTCTCTTCACACAATAAAATCATAAACGTTACATAAGAATCGAATGAAAATGTTAACAGTTTTCTTTTTATTTTATCACCATTTTACCGCATCGTGGCCATATTACTGTAAACACACCGCAGGGACCCGTTGAGTGCTGGCTGAAACACAAATCATAGGTGATTTATATTTTTAAAAGATCATTTATATTTAACAATATGATAACTATACCTATAAGAGAATTGGCACGCTGTTTCTTTCTTCTTATCCTTATCATCATTCAAGCAACATACTAGCACAATCCGTGGAATAATAATTAACGCAACCTAATTTTTGTTGCATTAAACATTACAAATTAAATGTGCAATTAACAGGTTTATTTAACTTCCAGTATGTATCTAGCTTTCTAAGTCTTGCATTTTTTTAAAACCTCGCACTGGAAAATCCAATTTTATCACTCAATTTCCTTTTGCTCGCGAAGCAATTCCCTTTGGCGCTTCTAATTAGAAACTATAATGAATGGAACTTTCTCTTTTTTGTTCTTCAAGGAACATAGATTAAAAACTTTCAAGAAAATTCTGTTAGTTTCATTTCACAATTCTTTGGCGCCTTTTTGATTTTTAAAGCTGTGCAGCAACAAAGGAACACAGAAAATTCTCTATTTTAAATCCTAAAATACAGAAAATCAGCTTAACGAAGTCATCTATAATAATCGGGAGGTATGTTACAAAAAAGGTATTCTAAAAAAGATTATATTTAAAATATGAATCACTAAAACCCTTTATGGCACATTATAAGACATTTTGAAAGGTATAAATAATAAAAAAATAAGTTTGTGCAAATATTTAAACTGTTAGTTTTAATAACTGCAGCAGAATTATTATTAACTTATTATCAGAATGAATTTTGAAAAATATGGATACATAGATTGATTATGAATCTTGCAGCTGTGATTCAGAATTCTGACATTTTAGACGATTAATGCAATAAAGTGACATCTCGTGACAGTTATTATAACATGAGCTATGGTACACATCGACCTCTAGCGAAAATATGTGAAACTAAGAAGGCGTGGAAGAACACTTGAAAAACAACCGCACGGCTAGTCGATAGCCGTTTTTTATTTCGTTCATTTTCGTCATTTTCGTCAATAAAAGTAATCATTGGGTAAGCAGATAATCCACACAATCAATTATAATTGATCACGTTTTGTACACTAACAAGATGTTACAAGCAATTGCACAATAACATCCCGTTTCAAAAGGAAGTGATATTGTTCATCTTGAAGCCCTACACGGCAAAAATATAGTTACCTGCATAGTTACGAACACATTATTAAGTGCAGACAATAGAACAATTGGCGAATTTCATGACCTGAAATGTATGATTTCAGGATAGACTCATATAGCATGGCCGAATGACAAAATTTTACAACGAATTTCCTTCGAAGCGACCTAAAGTATTAACTTGGTGGAACTGCATTCAGATAAAGCAAAATCCGATTATTCGATCCATTCAACCGTTACCATTGACGACAGAAACACTAGGTATTGCAGTAACGCGAATTATTCATGGAATCCCGACAGTGCAGACGTAGCATTACACCAGAATAAAATACAAAGCCTTTCCGAAACAATACATGCGATTAAGTATTTCCACAAAATGTATTGCTGCCTTTCACTTTTATCCGGCTATCATTTATAACATGCTGCTATAAAAAGCAACTATTTAGTGTCGTTTAAATTGATGTCAAAGACGTTTTAAGGCAGGGTGATAATGTGTTGTTTCAGGTTGTAAATTTTATATTATCGATGACTCACGTAACTCGTGCCACTAGTATATTACAGTTTAAGATCACTGTCAAATAGACCGGCTCGGAGAGAAGAGCACATACTGATCGTATTTAAAATAGAACTTTAGCACGTTGAATGAAATCTATTTTTAAAATTTCGAATTTTTTATGACAAGAGGACACTAAAGCGCTGGCACAGTACAATTAAAATATAAAGATAAACTATCGAAATGTGTTAAGTTTATTTTAAATACCATCTAATTCTGCTCTGCTTTCCTAGTCGGACTATTCGAAAGGGTCGTTATGAACTACTAGTACTTGTCTCTACACCATAACATTTCTTCATTCACCTCAATATATATGTATGTACTTAAAATATTTTACACTTGAAATGTTAAAATCGATTGGTCTAGTGATTACCCCTTGATATTATAAATGATCTTATTGTTGACAAAAATTTTAATGTGAATAAGTAATGAATTCGATGCCTCATGACAGACAATTCATTCTCAAATGTTAGCTGGTAATCAGATAATAGACTGGAATGGTAGAACATCAATACCTACATAATAATTATTTTAAGGTTTAAACTGCGTCTCGGGCATATGTATAAAAACTGATGTTGCTCTAAACTGTAACATATTATTATGCAGATATTCTTAGTCGTCGCCGTATCGTCGAATAGTCAATATCAAAAGTGACGTCATACTAATTACACTACATTGTCATGTTAGTTTTCATTTTAAATTTGAATGTATTAACCTGTGCTTGACGATTATTTAGTTTTATTCAAAAAAATATTTTACTTTATATTGTCCGAGTGCAATTATGAACACTGGTTAATTGTGCGATGTTCTAATTAAACGGATTCCATTACATTTGATTGTTATTAAAAGCAAATGAGTGCTTTGAGGTAATTATTATAGAATGGAAGATTACAATTATCAGGCCGTGAACACTGGTGATGAAAAGACTGACCTGGACAGCAATGATACCACGCCCTGGAAATATTTTTTTAGACAGGTTAATCTTTGACATTTTTATTTCCTACTTGTTGATCGAGTTGGTGGCTAGCTCGACTGCCGATCGAGAGTTCCTGGGTTCCATCCCCGGGTGCATACTATGACTATTGAATTATACTGTCATGAAATTACTAGTAGTGGTTCGGAGTCTTATTTTGTGCCCGGCGCTTGGCAATAGACACTCCCTTACCCATCGTAGGTGGTACAACGTAACTAATGAGTCGTGGACGTTTACTACACTCTTCTGCTTACACTTTTGGAAAAGCACAGACGTTATGTTGTTTAAAATTGATATAATATTTAAACAAAGGTTTTATTTGCCAGGTAACCATTGCTAGTGCGATATGGACGCTCTACTTCACAGCTGGGCTCTGTGTGGGCACGCCCACTGTCTTAATCCCACAGCTAAAGAAAGAAATGAATTCTACTGACATTGACGACGCGATGGTTTCTTGGTTGTGTAAGTTTACTTTGTTATGTGCAAAAACACCACACTAACACGATATTTAAAAAACCAGAGATAATTGGTACCTACAAAAATATTAAAAGTTACATCGGAGTGACCACTGATCCATGACTATCATACTACTAAAATCTAACTTTCAATGTCTAGCTTCAACATTTTTCATTGGACTGTTGCATAATATTTTTCTGTGTAGGTATATGACAAATGTAGGCTTACAAGTATTTTTTTTTATATCAATGAAAACTCCGTGTGAAATTATTTAGATGAAATCAACAGATTTGTATAAATATTAAGTTTGCTGTCTATCTTATTCAACTGCGTAACTTGCCGAACTAAGTATATTCCCGTATTTTCTCCTGTGTTCCCAATTACCTGTATAAAACTGATTTGTTTTTATATCTACATATATTACCTAATTTAATTAGATTGAGTTATATTAAAAACGCAATATTTTTTCATTTTCATAATCTTTTCAGATTCTAGTTTCTGCTTTGGCGCTATCCCGTGGGTGCTGTTCGTCCCGGCATTCTCGACGTGGGTTGGAAGGAAGATACCTTACCTCATCTCGTCTGCGACTATGCTAGCGTCCTTCGTAATCCTGTACTTCAGTACCAAACCGTACCATATCTTGATATCGGAAGTGACTCAGGGCTTCACGCACGCCAGTAACATTACCATCACAGTTCTTATAGTTACAGAATACTCAGATCCAAAATACCGAGGTATCTTCCTTACTGTCAAGTCCGCCAGCTTCTTCTGGGGAATCTGGGCCGCGAATGCTGTCGGCGCCTTCTTCCATTGGAGGTACATCGCGATCGCTGGCATCTTGTGCTCTCTGTACACCCTCATCGGAGCAAACCATCCAGAGTCGCCGCACTGGTTGGCGAATAAAGGGAAATACGAACAAAGCAAGTCTTCCTTCAGATGGCTGCACGGTTCTAATGAAAAATCCGAGACAGAACTACGAAGCATCATCGACTTTCACATCAATAATCGAAAGCGCGTAAATAACAGAAGCACTGTTAAGAAAAAATTCGAAACGTTTAAACTTATGCTGACGGATAGACAATTCTACCTGCCATTAGGGTTGTCACTTTTAACTAACTTGCAATATCATTTCTCTGGAAAACTTATATGCAGTACTTTCGCTGTTGACATCATTAAAGGGATGACAAGCAACGAATCAGCAACATATACGGGAATGTTGATATTAGATGGTATTACCGTCATAGGTATGTACGTGGGATCTATCTCGTCTAGGTTCCTGAAAAGGCGAACACTTTACATGTCCTCATCGTTCACTGGAATAACGTTTCTATTCATACTGGCTTTGTACTTATACTTAGTAAAAAAAGGTATGATAACGACGAACAATACTATATCTATCCTGTTGCTGACTATATATTCAGTGTCGATTAGCTGCGGGCCAATGATCATGTCCATGACGATCAGCGGTGAACTGATATCAATCAAATATCAAGCGTTAAGCTACTCGATACTAGCGACGCTATTCTCCATAATAATGACATTATTTGCTAAATTCGCACCGTTCATTTTCATTACCTTGGAAATGCACGGAACATTTTTATTTTATGGGATATCGGCTGGTATATGTACTGTATTCCTATATTTTTACTTACCCGAAACGAAGGATAAAACGCTTTTGGAGATAGAAGAATATTTCAAAGATGGCGAAATTCATGCTGATAATAGAACACATGAATAAAAATAAACTGAAAGTTAAATTAGTCAAACACCCAGTATGAAAGATATCCAGTATGATACTTTATTAATTTGTTTCGATATAGAAACATATAAGATAGCTAGTGCTTTTGAGTGAATTTCAATATGTGAAGGTATATAATATAACCGCACTTCACGCTTGCCGAGTGAAGTCGAGTGTCGACGTGTGCGAGCGTGAAGAGGGCCCACTCGCTTCGACGCGTGCGCACTCGTGTCATCTCACTTCCGCTCACCTTAATGTCATATTTTGGCAAAGATAGGGACACGGTAAAGTATCGATACTTTGTAGTATTTTATCTATACAAAGCTACGTTATCACTGAGGCTATATTTTAATACAGCTACCTATCGATATTTTAAAGTAGGTATCGATACTTTTAGACATCGACACTTTTGTTTCGTTACTTATACAAGTACGGTACTTTTTGTCCGATACTACTCATGAGTACAGTATCGATACTTTTTATTTGACATCGTGTCCCTAGGGAAAGATGAAAGTGCCAAGTAGCGAACGCGAATGGCGGCAAGTAAACTATAATATATTAATTATAATAGTTGAGCCTGTGAAGGGATACCGCTCGCCTCGCCATCGCTCACCAATCGAGCGTGTAGTGCTAACATTAATAAGTACATATTTAATTTTAATTTCTGTGATATAGTTAAAACTAGTGAGCAATAAACTATATCGAACGGTGAGTACACTCGCTTTGTTGATTATGTGAAATCGTATTGCTTTAAAAAATTCATACAATAATTAATTTATTTATTTTTGATAGATCCCCCACGCACATATAAAAAAACAATCATTTCATATGTTTTGCTGAGAACACTCTTACACCATCTTGCGTCGACGCTCGCGCGTATTTAGTCAACAACGCGTTGACATTCAATTTCTCCGTAGCATAAAACCTGTAAGAAAAAACATCTAATATAGCAATCACCTCGATTTAGAATAAACCCTTTATACATAGGCAATCTCTAAAATTTCTGTAAAATAGTTTTGTAAATTTCTTGTCCAAAATGTGCAAGAATTTGTACAATAAAACAATCCATCGAATAGAGTGTGCCTTATTGTTTGTTCGTAACACTGGCTAAATAACACATATATTTTTATACACGTGGAAATATTTAAAAATTCACACACATGCATATACATAATGTATAAAATATACATATAGGTACTTATATACATACACAGCAAGCTCTGTATTATCATATACGTACTCAATGTAAGGTGATATTTCACCCACTGTCCATTTAGCCTTCGTTTGAAATAGAACTTTGAACCTTTCGTTGATATCCTCAGGCAAATCGCTCTCAACGAATCCCCAAATTACTTGCGGGGTTGTCGCCTTATCTATAATTGCTATGCCAGATAGTAGGGATTCCTGGAATAATACTTTTTTATGTAACATATCTTAAGTAATTTTACACGTAACTAATTTCATTATATCGTCTTAGTTTTGAAATCGCAGATTTTTTATATCACCAACGTAAGAACCTTATTCGCAATTTAAAAAAAACTAAAATAAAATATACCCACATCCGTTACCATTCCTTCTGGCACCGAATCTCTCCACGCTTGTAAAAACTCAACATAATTGAACTTGCCTGCGCTTTTCAACAGCACCCTTGCCAGAAACTGACACACTTTATCGTGCTTGTATTGGTAATACTGTGTTCCGTCCTCCAAATCTGACTCGATAGTGTAAAATTTAAACATGGCTTCTAGTATTGGATAAGGCACCAAATATTTAAGACTGTCTATTGTTGTTTCTTTAGATATTCTATTCAAAGGCCACGAATTCTCATCGATTAAATCGACCATGTATGAGAGTACACGAAATTCATAATCGAATTCCAACAAACGATAGTAACCATCAATTTTTATGGCTTGAATTTTCTCTAACTCAGCGTCTAGTTCAGTTCTCGATGACTGAACCGTATCTAATAGAGCATCATAGTTTAACAATTTGCTTTTATCTACGTCATATTCACATTCTTGTCCCTGATATTTGGTACATTCTAGAAGTTTCCGCAGTTTCGTTAAACGAGGTTTGCAGGGCTTAAGTTCATAATAAGTAAAGAATGTATTCAAAATATCTTTATATTCAATATGGCGTGGTGTTTTGGCACCTTCATCAGAATCTGTTGATTTATTTAAACTAGTATTCGATCTTTCGAATGATGAATCCGAATCACATTCCATTGAATTGTTGTTTGTTGTTTCATCCAGACCGGTGGATGCAGCAAATAGTAATTCTGGCACCAATTGAAGACTATAAGAAGTCTCTGCTTCTTTTACATCATAAGTTTTATTATTGGTGCACAACACCACATTTTCATCTGGATCGCCTATAACATAATATCAGCGTGTGTACTGTTGAAAATATTGAATTAGATACTCCCCCAAATATGTTGTCGGCAAATATAAATAAGACTAAAAATATTTCGTACACTATCAAAAACTTCAAAATAATACAAAATTCAGCACATAAAAAATACAATATATTATTTCTGAAAAATTAAAAAAGATACCTTTGAATACTAGCTGGTTGCCAGATTCTATTTCCTTTAAGAGATTATCATCTAAAAGCATAAGCTTCAAATTATTATTGTGTTGACTCGGATCAGGAAACATTAGTACTTGTGTAATTTCTGTCAGCTCCGACTCGTGTAATTTTGCTATTTTTATCACTTTCCTTACCTCATCAGGTGTCCTGCATTCTCTGTAACAAATATTATATAATAAACTTATGCAATGATTAAAATTTTGCTACATTCAATTCCAATTCAAAGTAATTACATTTATAAATATTTTACATGTTACTACCAAAAAGGTATAAAAACTTTGGCAGAATGATGAATTACGTTGCTATAAAATAAAACTACCTATGTCCTGTACATTCGTTCAATATACTGTCAAGTCTATCCTTTTGACATTTCGATCGACTTCGATCCCGTAAAATTTTACGTGATTCTTGAATTACAACTCAGTTAGTTTTAGTTAAGGCGTAATAGTGTTCAATTAGAAGGAAATGTCTCTATTCGGTGATATACTCCCTATAAACAAAAATGAGCAGAAGAAAAGCCAGCAGGCTAGTGCGAGTTTATCTCCGTATTTGAATTTCGATCCGAATTACATCCCTAAAATGCAGCCAGAATTTATTTATCCCGACGATAGCCACATGGCGTCCACTGCGAGACGATCGAATGTCGCCCTGCCCCTTATTGGCATGTCCTTTATGACAGGATCAGGTAGGCAGTGTGATATCT
>DWEE01000039.1:0-25733 GCA_018245755.1 Parelbella macleannani | reverse complement strand
AGAGGAACGCAGCTGTGATCGCATCAAAATGCATTTAATCGTTGTTACGCTCGGCATATATCGGAATTACGAGTAGCTTCACCACTGTCCTACACTTATGCACTCTGTCCTCCTCGCCTTGTATTTGGTTTGATAATATAATAATCATAGCTAAGCCACTCGACATTATGACATCACGTTTGCTCTAACAATTCTGAAAAATATTTTACAATCGCGGAATCAATATTGAGATTTCCAAAAAAGATTGCTAAAAGTATAAAAGTACTTTCCCCCTAACCCATGGGAAATAAGCTGAACATTACTTATGTATATTAGCATCACGGACTGAAACGCGATCATTCTTTGTTTGTGTTAGTTGTTTAAAAAAAGGTATTAAGTAGTTACTTACATTTTCTTTAATCGGTATGTCACGCTTTGTAACTCATTTATCATTTTACACGGAACGTCAAATCTAAGACGCTTGTAGCAAAAGAAGTGAACAACTAGTGGAGAGAACTATAATTGTAATTTCACGCCTCTACTCCCCGAAGGGGTAGACAGAGAAGTGTAGTACACTTCCACGTTCCACCAGTTACGTTTTACGTCCCATAGAAAAGGTGGTGAATTTGTTGCCATAGACCGGATACAGATTCATACTCCGAGCCATCACTAGAAATTTCTACGAGAAAGTCCAAAATAGGAAACCTAAGCTAGTAAATCTAAGTTATAAAATCCAATAGAACCCAACCCGGGATTCGAACCCCGGACCCCGTAGATCAGTAATCGCGCTTTACAACCACTCGACCCTCCAGGCAGTCAGTAAATTGTTAGTAGGTAACAATAAATAATAATTAATTAATGACGCCCTGCACTAAAATAGCCCCTCGAGGTTCGGTGAATCGATGAACGTCCAGGAAGTGAGCATCCGGACACGTAATCTGCAAACATTCATTCCGCAGCACGCAAGAAAAATAACATTGGTCACTGTGCGTAACGAAGAGATTCTCTCAAAATATATCACTATGACAACCGAGAACAAACGAACTCTTTTGTACAAAAGTAATCTAAAATGTATATATATAATGTAAGTAGTTACTGTGTGGTGCAAATATTTGCTCTACATTTTTCCTCGCATTGTTTTTTTTAAGTTCTTGTCCGACGTGTGACAAGTTATTGAAGCGTGCAGGCACATAAAACACGATGGTTCGGAGCGGCGACCTGTCGGAGCTGTAATAAGACTCGTTCACTCTGCTGTCAGTCGTAAATATTGTTTGATCAAGATGCTCTCAGCAATAAGCTGTCCACATACTGCCAGCTACGAATATCTTTACAGATCTTCTCGACGTGCACTAAAAATGCCAATGTATATACGAGTACAAAACGAATACAACATTTCCATGTATGTTATTCTGTTTCAAGTTTTTTTCTTTGTTACGCATTACGAAATTCTATTATCGATGAAAAAAGTGTACCCACTTACACAAATGTCAAAAACAAACTGCTCATGCATTGTTAGCTCGTGACAGCGCACAACAGATGCATCTCCAAACAATCCTGTTTAACTGGCGAGTAGTAACACTAATGGGCATAACAGTATTGGTATTATCGAGTGCTGAAATACGCTAGCGGAATATTCTATAAGCCTTCCACGTGACAAGTTCTTCTTCTTTCAAGTTGCCTAGGCGCCAGTTGACCCAAACCGCTAAGATCGAATTAATATTATTTGTAAATACCGACCCCAGTTACTTTACTTAAATGGAACTGTTTAGGAATTTAGTTCACAGCTACCCGCACACAACTATTGCTGTTTTTATAATTCACTTAGTAGTTCACTTTCACAATGGAACTTAAACGTAATTGGTGAAATGTTGGAGTGTACTACACCCCTCTGTCTACCCCTTTGGGGATCATAGGTGTGATGTTACGTTTGTTACGCTAGTAGTGCATGTAGTTATAGTCACTTACAATTATATAACTTATTTTAAATAATACAGCCACATAGTAATAATAGTGCCGTAAATAACAACTATCCGCCTACGGCCAGCAGCGCGGCGTAGGCCGTGCTGTGCGATGTCCACCCTGCGCGTCCAGCGGGAGGATTATCGGAAAAACAATTCAGGGAAGGTAAAAGGGAGAAGCAGTGGCGTAAACAGGCTGGTGATGACGTAGCACATTACTGATAATAGTAAAGAACTTAAAATGATCAACGTTGATTAACAATTTGATTAATGATAAATAGTAATTACAAAATGGTACTGAGCGGTAGTGAGGATGATAAGAAACAGTAGGATTGACGGAGATAATGGTAAACATTAAAGCGAACTTCGCGCGCTCCGATGTAAATCTTGACGTAAGGAAGAGAGACCGTCGGCGCAGCGGGCGGCGCGGCGGGCGGCGCGGTGGGCGGCAGGCGGCGCGGCGGGCGGCGCGCCTTTATTACTGATAACGCCTTGTATTATGCACCGCGCGCGGACTTTTCAACCTTTAAAGAATTCCTTCACTATTATACAAAGCTTTGGAGCCAGGCACTACAATGTTATATTACAGATATTTTACTCTGGCTTCACTTCCGATATATAATAGAAGTTATTATAATCTAGCGCGCATGTTCTCATAGACATGTTCGTCGAGCAGCCCGCCGGGAATGACATTCTCGGAAGATAAAAAGATCAATAAATTTCGCGTTTGTCCATATGATCAGGAGCTATTCTCATTGCGGAAACTCGTAAATCTGATTACTAAATCGCACCAGGGTGCTATCTTTATCTAAGTGAACTATACACCTGTGTACATTAAATATTAAACGCACCAAGCCTACGAACTCAGATACATTATGTATTTATAAAACTCGCACAGTGGCGTGTGCATACAATATTAACTCTTCGCATTAAATATTAACTCGTGGTGCTCAATGAGAATGTCACGGGCGGTAAACGACATGTTTATTTCGTTGGCTTCCTTTGACTTTTGCTTTGCTTTTGATACGAACGACTTTATAGTGCGCGTACACACTGGCGCCGCGACACCGACGACTTTTGCAGTCGCAACTATCGTTCAATGAACCGACTTTACAAGGGAAACGTTATTGCCTACTCTGTTGAGAGGGAAGGCAAATAGATATTATATAGTGACTTGAAAAACAAAGTTTCTCTTATTTATATAATAATAATTGGCACGCGAAATTTTAGACCCTCCGTAATGTTTTTAACTTTATATGACCGTGTCGTGAGCAGTCCTCAGTGAGCACGCGCCCTCCCGCAGCTGTATGTGGAACGATATTTGCCATGGGGAGTCGCGGCTCGTTGGGCACGAGCTCCGTATCTTTAGCCGAGTTAAGTCTCACATTTAGAGTAACCTTTTAATGTGATGTACAAGCAAACAGGGTGGTGCGTTGCCACTGCAATTATAATTTAGGAAGTACTCGTCATTTTATAATTTATGAAACTTAGATACGCGAGAGTACTTGCACAGCAATGTACGGCACAAAGTAAGATGTCATAGTGTCCATACTTAATGAGAACTGCACAGCGCGTGGGGTTCGTCTAGCGAAAACTGTTTCAAATGAAATTGATCTGATTTTAACAGTTGAATGCTCAGCTACATCTGGGTATCATAAAACTGATGGAGCGCTTTTTAAACTGTAATGTAAATCGTAAAATAAAACCAGCTGAACGCGAAAATCGCGTAACGACTTTTTGGAAAATGGGAATATTTCAAATAAAACTGAAATATTTGATGCAAAATCTCAAAGGGAGGTACTATCACACTTGCAAAAGCGGCATAAAAGAGTCAGTTTGCTACTTCTGCTGGTTCGTTAATTTGTAATTTAATCTAAAGGGTGAAGTCGCCGGTTGCATATTTATATGTAGTAGAGCAGATTGTCTCAGCCCGCACGGGGAGCTCCATACCGAGAGCATACGTGCGTGTAAGTGTGAAGGTAGACTGTAGAAGTTTTCCAATAGTATTAGAGGAAAACAATAAATCTCCATGTAGAGATTAAGTGTACAACTCCTACACTGTCCACCGAGCACCGTTGCTCACAGGCATATGTATGTGTGTATACATATATAAACGACTGGCGACACGGTCACCAGGTAAAACAGTTCTTCGGAACACTCACAATGGTACAGCCGGTAAGCTACGTAGAGGGAACTCAATTTCTTTCACAGGCTAAGGGTTTCAGTTTCTCGTTAATTCAGAAATTAGAAATCTGCTACTCAAGCTGTACCGCCATTATCTAACATACCCTATTTCATAGACACTCAACATATAAAGCTGCGTGTCGCCCGCGCCCGCCCGCGCCGGCGCACTTCACAGCCGCCTCATGTGTACCACGCCACAGGAAATGGAATGCCATAGCACACAAGCTCCAGCGATACAAGTCTTTGAGTCGAGATCCTCTCCGACAGGAAACTTAAACACTTCGAATCTAACTTCAAAGCCACAGTTGTGTCCTAGATTGAAATCAATTAGTATATCACTTCATTAAACTGACATTAACTGACGTTTATACGTAGCAATTATTTGTTTAAGGTAACAAATGAAATAAGACTCTTCCGTGTTACTTTATTTAAAATATTTATTCATAAAATCGGGCCCACTAGTGACCGAATTTTAATTTCCTTGTTCTGTGATAAGTAGTGCATGCATTGCAAATAATAACAATGGTAGTGCGACGGCGATCGTCCTGTAGCAACTAAAATCAATCAATAGCGGTAGGCGATCCGCACCCTACAACGCTGTGTGTGTGCAGTGCTTTTTTTTTCTTCACACTTCAAAAGTTTCTTTCCACTCAAAAATTTTATTCGGCTGCTTCAGTAATTGCGATTTAAACGGGCCTCAAACAAAACGCTCTCGACTCGCGACCCGACGCTCGGCTCAACTCCGTCGCTACCAAACAAATAGAAGGCCGTGTAGTTCGTGGCAACTCAATTTAAATGTTACTCGCTTTCGAAAAGATTTTAGTACCACTTTATCAAAGTTATAGAAATGTTGATGTATACTGAATCTGGCAGAGACACTGATTTTAATATCTGGATTCAAGTAAACGGATACCGCAATTCATTATAGTCACCAGCCCCATTTAATTAATTTTATCGGAGTTTAGCTGAAGATTCGATATCAGCTAAGCAAACTGTGTGCTGAAAAAATATTTTAAATTAACACCAACATTAGTATCACGTTTGAACATTTATTTAACTTTAGTAACTTCGTTTTAATTAACTTGTCTCGTCTCAAAATGAGATGCGATGATCCACTCGCGCGCTGTAGCTGTGAAGAAAAACATCGCGAGGAAACTCGCTAACCTAACCTAAGTCTTCCTTAATATTGTCTAAGGCATGTGAATGGCATTTTGCCAGCGTATTAAGAATATAAAAGTGGGATTCAATATTTATTTGGTTTTAAAATTCGATGTTAATTCGAGGTAACTTGCTTACAAGTTCGTCTCTTAATTCTCAACCAGTGGCGCTAGCGGGGCTGTACCATTCTTATATATTATGTATACTAATAATTAACAAACTTTGTAACTAATATTAAATTCCAGATGGCTGACTTTAAATGAGCATCGAGTTAACAAAAATAATGCAAACTTTAGAATGAAAACCTGTCTTAACACAAGACACGTTCTAAAGTTAATATAAATTATATATATTTTACGTAACAACAAAGATGGCGCTTGTAAGGACTCTAGATAGGACATGGTATGTAACGATCGCTAGCGCCCGGCGCGGTCCGTTTAGAGGCTAACTTTCATAAGCGTTTCGGTATACGGTGGGCATGCTAAGCAGCCTCTCTCCGACCTACTTCCCCGAGCAACATGAAGGAGTAAACTCCAACCACACGTCGGGTGTAGCAGTGAGACATTAACGACTTGTACGTGGACCATATCAATGGTTTGGCAAGCATCCAACTGTACATTTTGTATCAAAAATTTATCTCGTGTGACAATTTTAGCAAATACGTATGCTATAGTACAGGTATTTGCTAAAATTGCCACACGAGATAATCTGTTATTACAGAAGAGGCCTCATAGCTCTTTGGCGCGATGGTATAATAATAACATCTTTGCCAGTCACAGATCTACAAAAAGAGGTTTGTTTAGGACTAGGTATATAGATCACATTGCGTTATTTTTTAGTTTAAATTTGTAAGTGTAAATACACAATTACAAAATTAGAAAAATAATCTATACAACATTCAGTCAAGTGGCGCGCGAGGACCAGCGCCAGCGACTATCTTTTCACGCGGAGCCCTCACCCCGCAGCGCTAATAAACGTGAATATGGTAGTACACCGGCAAACTTTCTCATTGTGCTCACTTCCACTTAACGAGGTAAACTAGGATTATTGTCAATGGTTAAGTACATAATACTTACCTGCATAGATTAAACGAGTGAAACATTTCGTTTAATCACATACTTACCTAATATTATCCAATTTTGTGGTGCTACTATTGATTGATCTTGAAAAATTCATTATGGTATTATACAAATTCTAATATTTTATGGTCTAAAAATCTCGAAGGTAATTTAGCAACGAAACATTTAAAAGTTATAAATGGAAAATTGTCCCCTACAAAAGATTCGTCCTTTCTCTCTGATTGACAGTAAAGAGTGCTCTTCGAGCGTATTCAACAACAACAATCGGCTTGTGACAAAGCGAATGGAGTGATGTAAAGAATCCAATAACATTTTTCATCGCTATTGTAACGCAATAAAAGGAGCAGTCGACGCGCGCTCGGCCGGCGTCCCCGGGGACCGCGCGTGTAGCCAGTTCGACGATTTTAAAATTACGCAATAATGTTAATGTTACAAGATTGTGTTGTAATTACGCTTTCATTATTATCATTAACATTCATTTTACACTTCCTTCGTTTCTGCTCCAGTTAGGATCATAGCCGGCAGCGCTGGCCAAGTCTGGGTAAATAGACTACGGTTTACAATTACGAAAAGTCTAAGGGTTTTAGTCTCCTAATGATGCTTTCCTTTAGCTTTATATCAAACAATAATATTTAATTAAAATATAGGAACAAAATGTTGTATGTTCGGATCCACTAGAGGTCTTAAAATAAACAACAAAGCTTATGATTATATGATTTCGCTTCATAAACATTATAATGCGATCCATTATTAGACCGTGACAGCATGGCTGGCTGCAGTATATACTTGCGTGTCGCTGTTAAGTTTGGAGCCCGTTGCGCCTGGGAGAGATCTGGAGTGTACTCCGCCACGTACGCTGCCGTGTGGAAATATTGATTAATGGATCATCGGGCTGTTGGATGTTTTTAAGCCACATGAAATACAAGCCTTTGCAGAAGCTTGCCAATCGTTAATAACGAAAAGCATTATAAAAATGAAACCCCTGAAACTGCTAACCGTGCTTGATCAAGCGAGAGTTCGAAAATCGGCTTTATGAAGTATTCCATGGATACCCAAATACTGGGAAAATTGAATTGTTAAAGTAGCTGAAACTTATTTAAAGATAGACAATGCGTCCAATCTGCGGTCCGGCGAGAAGTTGCAAGCGAGTTTTCTTAAGAAGTGGTTCGGCTGATTGGCGCCTTTTGCTGACAGCCGAGCGCCGTCCTTAATTACTATTCGTTGGTATTCAGGGCGGCGACCATTCGGTAGAAGTTGTGAAGACACTCGGAGGCGCAATCTAATCTCAAGCGGCATCAGCATTCGCGGGGCCTCGCGCAGATACGTAGCGCGGAACGCGAACACGTCCAGCAAATTAAGATAAAGATGGCGAATTGTGACATCTATCTGGCGTCGGCTTTTATGATCCCGTTGGTTACATTACCCCTATTTACACTCCTCTGCTTACCCCTTCAAAGAAATGCAAATCTAATGTGTATTATGAGGTTTGCTCGTTGTTCGTTCAATCATAAAATTAATTAGTTGTCATTACGCCAGTTTCATATGAGACTTAGAATCTCAACTTGAAGATAGTGGAGTATAGGTTAAGAAAAAATGGATTTAGAAAAAGTCCTCTTTATAACTGTTCACCGAGTCGAATTTAATATTAAACAAAGTCCCTAATCTCAAATCTCATATTAAGTCGCATTTAAGTTTCATGATATTATAGAGTCACGTAAAGCAATGTGTATCCGTAAGCGTTAGCAGTCGGCATTCATTTTTGAACAGGTACAAGACAATCAGGTGGAATTCGGTCGGTGTCGTCAAAGCGCTCGCTGAATCCGCTTACAACGCCTGAAATATTCAGCGACGTGTCGCGCGGCGCGAACAAGCCGCTCGCTGACACGACAACTCCGCTAAATCACTTTGCAGCTGAACAAATGACGCTTCTGAAAATGAACGTAATTGCATCGAAGTTAATTTGCGTACACCGGGGCGGCGTCCGGTCACCGGTGATGCAGAAATTTTGAGAATTTTGAGTTCCTTTGGAACGTACTGATAATAAATCATCGACGTGCACCTCTGCCGACGTATATGTTGCTCCATACAATGAAAGACCATCCACAATTTATGTATGGAATGCGCAAAATCCTTTTTTGCGACATTAGAAAACTATCACGAAGTTCAATTTTATTCTGAATAATACTCTCGTTGTCCTAAAGAGCCCGTATAGGTATACATGCAGGCAGACCGAATGTAAACTTCGACAAGAAACGTTACCACTAACTTTACGGGTAGTCCACACACGCAGACACACACGTAATCTATTGTATCAACGGGTATAGTATTATCCGAGTTTCTTCACCCGTTGTTGGCGTATACCGTACATGTATTAGCATCAAGTATGCTAAGATCTAAGAATAAACTATGCTAATGTTACTTGGCCAATCCGCGAACGCTGTATGTAATAATGTTTACTAAACCGCGATGTTCACCGCCCTGCCTTCCACAAAGGACTCGAGCATGCAAACTGTATCATACGAGTATTATCCACGACGATATATACCGGAGCTAACTCGTAAACGTTTTAGCCCCAATCGGAGCATCCCCAAGGTCATTGACTCTACAACAGCTAGTAGTGAAGTAAACTAGTACTAGGTATTATGTGAAGCCGCCTCCTCCGCGAGGCCATCGCACTCGACGGCCGGAGTTCTCCCAACGCACACTCGAGCTTCGAATGCTAGTAATAATTATTCCCTTAAACAGGTCTACGAAGCGTTGACTTATTCAACAATGAAAAGTGAAGTGTCAATTTGATGCATTTGTTTTATCACGTCTATGAAATTTTACTTAGGTATCGGGTAATAATCATAATAATATACGTTTTATTAGAAAGTGTTATTTGTCAAATAACAAACAATTAGAAGTATAAAAAAGCCTCACATGGTATTTGGCTGCAACCCTTTTGACAACCCACTTTTGGACGCGGGTGTTCTGCGCAACTGCGAGGTATTTGAAACAATGTACGACGGCGTTCCAATGCAAATAAGCGGAGATACGGGTTAACGGGTCTCGTGTATCGGACGGATGTTTATAAACGCACCTTGGGGAGCTCCGACGAGGCTTCACGATTGTAAACTTATGATAACAGCCGAGGCTGACGGCGGAGCGTGCCCTCGGGAGCGGAGAAAGTCTCATTAAAATTCGCCACCAGCAGCCATCCACAGAAGAGCCGGCCGCCGGTGTCGCGACACTTTACGGATATTACGGCAATTTTACCTTTTTAAAATACTATTATTGCATGCTCTATGTACAAAAATGGTTGTTATTGCTAAACTAAATCGCCGGATGGCTTTTACTGATATAAAATAAAAAAATATAATTAAAAGTACCTATATATTAGGAGTAATTATAATAAAATCGCTTCATAATATTTATAAAAACTGTCTTCACGGAATGAAGTTAAAAAAATAATAATATGCGTAAAGCAAATATTAAATAAATGTTGTTTTATCTATAAGTGCACAGTTGACTGAAGTGCTGGACGGTTTTACGCCCGATAGGAAGCCAATTTTTAATAATACCTGTGTCAAAACCGCAAAATACGGGTATTTCGGGTACGAGTGTCGTCAATCTAATCTCCCGAGCTAATACTCCTGGTATTCAACGATTCTGAACAATGAATAAATAAATAATATGTACATTTAGTCGACATGCGTTCAAGTTCCATTTTGAACGTCCATTTCCAATGCACAAGTAACGCAGTGCAGGCGATGCAATTAGGCGGTGATTGTACAAAGGGAGACCCACGAGCTCCACCTGGCGGAGACAAAACACATTAAGAAGACGAGGTTCGGAAAGTTCAAATGAATGGTGCAAAAGATCAAACTTTTACAAAAATTAAAACAATAGAATCTCTAAACCGCTGAAGGGTTTTGGTGTTGACTAGTTAATAATCGATCTTTATATGTATTGTGGCGGTCGGTATGAAGTTTAAAATTTCTAAATGAGTTACACGGAAAGGCATATGAAGCGCGATCAATCCAGTAATTACACAAACCGCGCCTCTAGCGCGCCACCCGGAGCTACCCTGGACACGTGCGCTCCGCCGCTCCAACACATGTTCACAGCGAAAACAACATAAGCTGTTTCTGTCAACTGTGACATCACTTTGAGTAGCTATTTCTAGTTTTATTCGTCCCCAGTGAAATTCACTAGCAGTTTTATCAAAAAACATTCCAAAACTTGTCACACTATTGTGAGGTAACGTTGCGTATTATTGTGGGTATAACGCCAACGTTGTGCGTAGCGTATTGTAGATTTTGTTAGACCAGCCAGATGTACGCAATAAAAACAATTGGTGAGATTCTTTAAGAAAGAACAATTTTTATAATGTTATAATATAATCTCTTTTAATAAGACGGTTATTATTACAGAACAACTGTACAAGTACTTGCACATATTTGCACCCGTAATTGTAAAAGAAGGCGTAAATTTTTCGTCGTACCACCTGGTATGAGTAATTTATTCTGCTTCATCTTGAATCTAGTATTTTGTATATGCAAATCAAAGTTTTCAGTGTGTAAGCTTCAACGAGCTATAGGTACGCAGCTGATAATGAGCAGAAGGCCGCCGCACACACGCTACATTAAGCCACGGTGTGTTATCGCGTCTCTGCCGCACAGTACCAGTAGACATGTTAATTATCGTCGGACAATGTTGCAAATGGTCAATTAACTCACGATAATGAATCCCTCGGGTGTTTTCCTACAGGATTGCTTACATACAATATAAATATTATTGGGTCAGACACTGGCGGATGGGGAATCTGAGGTCTATGAAACCGGCTAGCATATATGAAAAAAGTGATAAATTTGAAAGAGGTGCGTTAGTTCCTTGAAGATAAAAATATTTGGACTCAGTGCTCCCTCCCTAATCATATAACATATAGTATAATAATAAACATTATTTAGTCACAATATTGAGGTAACAAACGAGCTACAAAAATTTTTAAATAGAGAGCCTGGTGAGTTCGACCGGGCCAAAGCCCACGTTGTGCTGTAGCGCTTCTGAAGATGAGGTTTCAGATTTATACACAAAAAATAAATCAACAGAATGGAACCGAATTTAACTGCCCGCGCTGGGTCGCGCTTGTAAACACAATCTTCTTCATTGTTCACATGAAAATAATGGTTGACTTTTACTAGATATATAGTTCTAAAATATATGTAGGTACTTACTTAATGATATTACAAGAGTTAGTGTGAGTAATGTTTATATGTTCTTTAGTACAACTATACGTGGAAGAATATATACTCGTACTTTGAAGCCTTTATGGGGCTGGGGTAAGATCTCATCGCAATCGACTAGCCCCCGGATCGATGGACAATGTCGTTAGAATTCAACGAGCTCTCTCTATTTGGAATCGCGCGATTCACATTCTCCTGTGTTTGTCACCTCACAGTAACTATTAGTAAACACTGAGACTTACCTGAAAACCAGTTCGTAGTATCTCTAGAGTCGAAGATTATGGTACACTAATATAGCAAAAAGATAAAGCAACTCCAAGACCAGAATCGAGATAATACCTTCTAATTACAGTTATTTATTTATCAACTTAGCTACGGACAGCAGCGCCAGCTGTCTGAGTAGCTGAGATCTCCGAACTCCAACTGGTATACCAAGCGTCGGTATTATGTCCAAAAAACCCCTATGATGATGATAACGAAACCTATGTGAAACAAGGTCACATGACTCCAGCACGTGAAGTAACCAGCTACTGTTAAAGCTGTAACTAGTCAATTTCGGGCTTTAATTGATAAAGTGAGGCATCCTTCAATATTCAGGCGTCGACGAGAGTTCGATTAATATTCGACATGGCCGTTAAATTGATTGCACGTCGATGACGGACAATATACATATAGGCACACGTGCGATATACGCGTGCACTAGGGCCGTATTTAAAATGTAGTCGCAGCACGCAGCGGACATGCGGGTGACACAGTCATCAGCTGCGCGCCGGCCGCCCATGTGCGCTGTGCCAGCCAGTTGTAAAGCCCTATCCCTGGTATCGTTTATGAAAATTTGGAAGTATGTAATTTTTTCCGTGTCTCGCGAAAAATCTCGTTTAAGCAAGTATACATAAGTACACACATAAAATTTCAAAAGGTATGAAATATAAAAACTATAGTTTAACCAGTGCGAGGTTAAATCGTACAAATATCATTCTACTGGCTAGGCGTATGTACCTACATCGCTTTATTGGACGTTGACTTTTAAATGTATCTTTATGTTCCGTAACGGTAATAAATCTCAGTATTGAGTATGTGTCGCTGTTCTCCTTGACAATGTATAACTCCGGGCTCAATCCTGCAGGGAACCAACTTTTCTCAGCTCTCCACCGGGAATTTGTTCATGTCACATTTGGAAAATACAATTGGATAACACATGATGCCATAAAAAGTATTGAAAGTATTGAAAAAGATATTCTACAAACGAATATACGATCGTGTTAATAGCTTTCGATTTCTGCCTAAAAAGCAATATGGTTTCAGACCTACATCAAATACTACAGCAGCTACAATCGATCTCGTTACTAAGAGAAAACAATTAAATCGATACAAAACAAATAGCCTTGGGCATATTTATTGATTTGAAAAAGGCATTCCACACTGTAAGCCATCCGTTTTTATTTAAAAAGCTTAAATATCGCTTTCATGACACCGCTTATATGATTCTCACTGAGTCACTCATCATAATATAATTCTCGAGTCTTACTTGTCTAACCGATGTGAAATAGTCAAAATTTTGGATGGTAATATTGCTCTGGCTCGGGTAAGCTACGGCGTCCCCAAGGATCACTTCTAGGACCCTTGTTATTTCTTATCTTTATGAACAGCATAAGCGACATTGTTTTAACAGGGGACTTAATACTCTATGCAGACGATAAATGCCTTTTCTATTATGAAAATATCGATGAAATTATGGCACAGGCTCAAAAAGATCCTGTTTTCCTAGACGAGTGGTTTAAATACAACCTACTTACAGTAAATGATATTAAAAAGTCTGATGATTTTTGACAAAAAACCGTAAAAATAAAAACCTTAATCTAATAAAGTAGAAATAAAAACTAGGTGGTAAATGTACGTCGTATTGTTCCACCTCAACACCGTTAATCGCAAAACTAGCACGTAGCTATACAATATATGGATACTGCTACCTTGGGTGTAGCGGCCGACACTGCATGAGATTCATGTAATCGAATGAATAAATGTCCTGTCTAATAATTGGTGAGCCGGATTGCTATGTAGTGAATTGTGGACACCCAGGACGGGTATTTGTGTAACAAATATTTGTTATGTGTCAGAGAATGGAATAATCTATTAAAATTCGAGTATTAATTTAGGAATTTATGTAGTTTGTCAGCTGCCTGTTTCTCACAGCGCACACTCTCTATAGGTTGAGATTATATTTCCGTGGTTCAGTTGTCGCGAAATATTAATATTTAATTCAAGCGATTACAATGTGTGTATTTTTTTATTTGAAGTCGACTTGTTTTATATTTTCGCGAATTGTAAAACCATAGTTGCGGTGACTGAAAAAATCAAACTGATTCAAAAACGTTTGTACGTAAATATATATATGTATAATTAAGTTAATTATTACGCACAACTGACTAAGACACACACGTTACTAACTATTGATCAGCGAGGCAGTGGACAAGTAAGTCGCGGGGCAGGCGTCGGGGCGCCCGCAGCACGTGCTTCGTTATTACATTCAACACGTTTGCATCACTTTGACCATTATTATGACGATATCATTGGATAAATTGACACACAGTGTGGATGACTGCGTAATTGATTAATGAACGCCAATTTTTGGTCTTACAAGCCATCGTTCATGGTTGCCGTGGCGCGCATGCTGCCAGTGACGTCACACTGAGTGCAATATTTGACATGAGACCTGTTATTGTTTTCCACCATGTATCACAATATACTACGATAACGTTCGTAGCTATATTATTTGAGTCATGAACGAAAAAGTTTTATACGTATGTAGGTAATATGAGAATATTAGAGTGTTGTAAGTTACTTCTCCCTTGTTAGAGGTATGCGGCGTTTTATTGCTGTACAACTTTCCCTTCAGCATTGTAGAGACAAGGCGAACTCATTAAAACTTATTAATTTCCGTATAACACGAAATATCATGTATTTATTGGTGCCAAGAAGCTTCAGGTCAAACTACATCATATCGTAATATACTGTGCAATCTCATTACGTTAGTAAATAAAAAAAATTTCACCATCACCATCACCCTGTCATCGTCCACTGTGGGACATAGGCCTCCTCAATAGCATACCACTGAGCTCGATCTTCAGTTCTTCGCATTCATCCACTGCCAGCCACTTTACTTAAATCATTACTTCAACTGGCCGGAGTGCGTCCTACTCTCCGTTTAATAAGGCGTGGTTTTCACTCCAAACAACGTCTAGTCAAACGGTTATCGGTTCTGCAGCAGATGCAATCAGCCATTGCCAGTTCAAGGGAATTTACGTGTACGTATTTATTACATTTTACTGTATTAACAAAAGAATGCATAAAGCAAAAATATAAGTACCTGTAAGCCACGAAGCAGAAGTCAAAATAGCCGACAGGAAATACGCGACAACGAGTCCACGTCGCTAACACATTACTTATTCGTCCTCGCGTTATGTTTGTAAAGCAGCTAACGATACACAAATTGTGCGCAAATACAAATTTGATCGACGTGGTAGGAATTTTTGTAGATTTTATTCTTCTAAATATTAGGTTACGTTACGTTAGCTCATCTACCTGTATTGAAGCTCCGTTAAAGTCAAGCGTTCAAAGGCAAAAGCGGGTGTTTTACTGCACATAGCTGTCGATGCTTAACAGCGCCGCTCACCTGCCACGCCGCTGTTCAAACGTACTAGTTAAAGCACACAAATACGTGACGAAGTTGTAAGGCGAATAAACTGTCGAACCGCCGCTCCCCCCTTCTCCCTGGAGTCCCCGCCAGCCCCGCCCGGTCATCAATTGCGACTCTCTTCCACTTCATCAAACTACTAAATCGGCGAGAAAGCAAGCAGCCAAGTGGAAAATTATAGAACTGCCGGCTCGCACTTCACTCAGACTGCCGCCATTTTAAACGGTAATGGTCAGAGTGGGTCATTTTCCTGAATGACAGAATTTAAAATGACGAATTTTAGAGACATTTGAAACAGAATGTCTACAAATATTACGGAAGTGAATTATTTTTTGAAGACATAAACATACTTTACTAAACTTATACAAAATGAAAAGAGGGAGCCTCGCCATATGCACATATGACGTGTAACATGTCGCACGACGAGGCCTATTTCCAGCAGTGGACGGGAGCAGGCTGATGACGATGATGATATCCATACTCATTTTAACTGATTGGAATTAATAGAAAACGATGAAAAATAAATTAAACAATAACTTACGCTTTTTACAGGCCGCGTCACCCTCAGATTATTAATTTGTTTCTAGTTAAGTAAAATAAATTTCTGCTATTATAGATTAACTGAACACTGTTTCATTTCATATGAACAATGCGTTATTTAATTTTTTTATACTTAATTTATTTTTCATACTTCCGCGTTTTGAAACTCTTTTCACCTCAATTAAAGTAATTAATAAACGACACACGCGCCTTTTATATTTTCCGACAATTGTAGGTCACCCAGAATGGTCGAGGGTCTTAATGACACTAAATTTTTCCTTAACTTTAATCAATATCAACGGTAGTAATAGACCAGTGGTTAAGATTGCAGGATTTCACTCCGGGGGTGCTGGGCTCAAATCCATGGCGTGCACCTCTTTAAAAACGTGTGTTTTAAGTCTAAATAACACTTGCTAATACTAAAGGAAAACATCATGATGAAACCTGCACACCTTAGAGTTTATAAAAAAAAAACACAACAACAACAACATCAGCCTATCTCATTCCACTGCTGGACATAGGCCTCCCCCAATGAGCGGCATCGCGCCCTGTCCTCGGCTTGTCGCATCCAGCATCTGTCTGCAGTCTTTCGCAGATCGTCATCCCACTGGGCCGGAGGGCTCGGTGAAATGAAAAAAAAAAACTATGTTGTGTGAATTCTGCCATGTATTCGTATATTTATAAATGCTCTGCCTTCTCCATTATGTCCCGGTCGGACGATTACAATAGGCTGTACGTACACACGTAACAATAGAACACAAACTGCTCTAAATGATTCGTACGCGCCGTCGGCTCGCAGCAAATTCGCCGATCAGATATTGAAAACAGATAAAAACAAATGAACAATGAGTTTTCCGTCCATATCTGATATATATATGTGCCACTGACATGTAGGTATATGCGTTCCTGCGCTGAACCGCTTCAACATAAAGTTATTCTGGCGGCTGCAATTACTTATTTGTGCTACGTACCATCTCAGAGCAATTGCTGTTACAAGCCGGTGGCACAGCCGTCCTCGAATGTCCTCCAGCGTCTGAACGAACACCTGCAACACAAAGAATAACTGGTTTAACTTAAGATTGCATAATACGAGGTGTATTATAATATGTAGTATGCACTTGATTTGTTTGCAAACAGCATTTTACATAGTGGATGGTACGATTCGTAAGCGACGTTTAATGTTTGAGGAGACATCTCTGAAGGTACTCCACGCCGCCGCTAGTCCCACCTGTGACTGTCTCTCAGACAACAATGGGTTGCGAGCTCTCGCCGCCGCTCCGCGCAGCTCCACGAGCGCAGCGACAGCTCTCCTGCTCAACAACCCGCGTCATTGCACGGAACTAATTGGATGATCACTCCACAAGCCTGCTAATTCGCACACCACATTATAAGGGATTAAAGGTGCAAATCCGCTTCGAGACTCTCAGTGGCTGAGTGCTGCAGCGAAATGTCTCTAATGAAGTGACAACGCCTCTCTAGTATGCGATTGCGATATGTTAAAACAGTAAGTGAAAAAACGCAAGTAAGGCAGTTCTATAAGACTATAGAGGAAAGGAAACTGAAGATGATTATTGCGTCGATAAGAAAAAAAATAGAAGACTAAATTATGCATACCTGCCATTATTCATAATTGGCTTGTCGGTTAACACACAGTAATAACGTATCTAAACAATAAATTAATTTGGGAATGGTCTTTTGACAAAGATTACTAAAACGTCTGTGCCCGGACAGTGGCTCGCCGAGACCCCGTACACTTCCCCGATATTTCAAAGTAATTAATCCCCAAAGACGAACAACATACATACATATATACCAACCACTAACTGCGTAAAGGTTGTGTGAAGAAGGTGTAATTAGATAGTTCGCTTGTAACTCGTCCCCGCTCCGCCGCCGACTTGTCTAACTAATCGAGTGACGAATAAGCTAAGATTTCGAGAACCTCGATAATTCTACTTCGTAACTTTAAATTAGTTTGCATTTGATGAGGCGTATTCCATATATTAATGGAAACAGTACAGATATGACATGCGGTGTTTTGGCTTTTTCTACTCTTTAATCAGACTGTGGTAGACGGCTATGATCTTTAACTTAATCTTAATCTGTTGATATATTTTCATAACGTAACTTAGTTTTTTTAATGTAGCGGCCTCCCTACGACCTATGGAAGGTCATGAAGAAAGACCTCGGTTCGATTAGGACAGTCGCGGGAGTTTCTCGAAACAATAAACGTGAGTTAAGTCAATGATAAATTAATTTATCATACTTAGTTCTTATAATATATTTTTTTAAATATTTTTTTTTCAGAATTACCTGCGTTGCAATACATGTAAACTAATGATAACATTTATTTACACTTGCAGCAAACTCGTTTAGTTCGTACTTACGCAACAACGATTCCTCTAAAGTTATACGCGCCTGTACAAAATATGACGTGATGATAAGCACAGTACCGTGGCCAGAAGTAATTTGGTTAGGGAGGACTGAAAGCCGAGTTAATTTTCAATTTGTTTGCTCGCCTCGCTTTGAGAAAGTAAGAAAATTGTAATCGAATTTCGAAACAACACAGCGCTAATAAATGTGATGAAAAATAAAGAAAAATTAAGCAATCGAATTACCGAAGAACACGACATTGGTGGACGCAATCTCCTTCGTCGCTAATTCGTTATTAAGTTTAATTGAAGATTTCGATTAAGCTCGTTACGGATTTGTTTACTGATTGTTGTGGGTTTTTGTTCTACGTTTATAACCAAACGTTGTAGTTCTTAAAACGTACCATGTGCCGCTTCATGGAGTTCAGCTAAGTAACGCGCAGTACATATGTGCTCGTATATGATCGAGCTACTTTTCAGATATACTCTTGATCAACATTACATTAAACAGTGCGTGTTACGTGAAGTAGGACGATAACCGTCAGTCAAGCTTGGGTACTCTGACTTATTTCCAACTTAATACCGCACTAGCCCAGAGTGCCACGGTAATGCACGAGCCTGGATCGGAGCTTGGGACTGGGTGGACTGCGGCCGCTACTTGTTACGAATTAGTAGACTCTGCAAACAATAGACGAACGCATTCATATTGCAGTAGGTAGCCAGGAAGACCACCATGAAGCATTATTGTTACGTCACAGGTTAACACATGGTGCGCCTCGATGTACATACACAGCCGCCAAACGGGTTTTAAATGACATAAATCAAAAAGAGATATAGCAAGGTAAAGTGACGATATTTGCAAAGCGCTAAATATCGAACTCAGCGACATGCTATTGCAGAGGCCTATGTTCAGTTGTAGACAAACCGGGCTAAAGATAATGGAGGCGATACCGTGTATACCAGAATTTCGCTTTCGTGTAACAGAAAAGCCAATACTGATTTCTCTCCTTTGAAAAAAATATACATATGTGAGCGGCACTTCAACTGAGTCCTCAGGTCATCACCATGGGTGATTTGATCATTATCATTATCGTCTTCAGCTGTTCGTTTCCAACCACTGTCTGCTGTTTTGCGGATATCGTCACTCCAAATAGCTTTAGGGTGTTCTGCTCTACGTTTGTCCAAAGATAGTCTCTACTCCGGCTCTTGTGTACTCCAAAGATCGTCGGTTCTGCAACACAGATATGTGACTAACAAACTTGCCATTAGGCTACGCCGATAGGTTTGGTTCTCTGTCAGATCGAGTTGTTTGGGATTCGGTTCTTGAGAAAATCGAGTGCGTCCTGTACATTAAGTGTTATTGATCAAACCTTCACGTTTTGTTTCATTTATAACTATAATCTGCATTAAAATTACAATCAATTATTTTGAAATACTACTCTACTTTAGATTTATATACATACTATATATATGAAAATATTTTCATGCCAACTTTAACGGGCGGTGAAATATGGTATATCGAACCATTCCAGGAATAGCGATTTTCCGGGCGAAGCGATCGAGAATAGAAGAGACCCGTTTCCGGATAAGTTTTACCGGTCGAACATCGCATTACAGTCTACAACTATTTTATTACACTTACGCACTAAGTGAATTACAAGTATTATAGGTGATAGATACAAAAAGTCACACACATTTTCAGGGAACTAAAGTAACAAAAATAAGGCGGAGATAATCTGTAACAAAACATTTACATGAATCCCCCGGTAGGTTCGATCAACTGGTGTTCTCGCGTCAATATTCATGTCTCGGCTGAATATTTGAGCGAGTCGTCGTCGACACTAAGCGCCGAGGGGTCGAGAGGCCGACGTACAGAGTTCAATCAATTCCGATTTGGATACAGAATGCAGCACCTCGGGGTGGCGCCCGTGTGTGCTACATCCACCTTAATATATTCATTCTACAATTTCCTTAAACAATTTCCCACATCATTGCTCAATGGGTATATGCTGTAACGAAATTTACATTGCTACCGCTGCCCGCCGCTACGCAACTTTTTATTTCATGAAATATTAATGTTTATCGTATTCAAAATGCCGAAAATTTTATCGTTACATGATATAACAACGGTTTGTTGACCGACAGGCTTTCACCTCGACTGCAGACAAAAGCAATCCCTCAGAGAAACGAGGCGTAAATATGAATTGGTGTATTCACGGACAACATTGTTATATAACTTTATTAAATGAAAACACAGCGTTGTCCCGCCGATTGTCAAGCGTTTATTTGGGAAATTGAAATGATACTTCTGTGTATTTTTTACTCAGTCACAAGAGCCATTACCAATTGGTAGTAGGTGTATGGTATGGACCTTTAATGTAGGCGCTGCAAATCTAAGTTGAGCTCTTATGCAGTAATCAAATATTCAAGACGAATTTATAATTATTTTCGGAACGATAATGTTACTACGGAATACTTTTTTAATAGTCACAATTTTATTACCTGACATACTAGTATTAGAAATTTAAAAGCATTTCGAAACAATTTTAATGAAGGGTTAACCCCAATGGCGTTACCGAAAGCAACTAACAAGTTAGTTTTAAGACCTTAAACATTTCGCCACTAAATTCTCGCGGAGGCCTCAAAGCATAAATTCGATTATGTCATTAGTGCCACAGTCTCGCCCGAGCGTGTGACGAGCGCAATGACACGTATGTGAGCACGTTAGGGCTCTACAGTTCCACTCAATATTCACATTAGACTCAATCCATTGTCGCTTATTCGCTGTCCGTTGTATTCTGAGAACATAAATCACCCGCCTCACCTCCGCGCGGGGGCGCCGACTGCAATATACCGCGCTCATCCTTGTAGATTAGATCCGATCTCGAGGATTCCATTCGTTCTCGTTTTCTTTCCATTCGCCACATTTCCGCGGCATTAAGTGTTACGTTGCTTATTTATTGTTGCCCGCTCCTCGCGCCCCGCCGCCGCGCCGCGCCCTCCGCCCCGCGCCGCCGCGAGCACAGCGGTTCCCACGCAACTTAGCACTTGTCTAATATAATAGCGAAAATAAATACCACGTTATTTACTTTCGAGGTTCCGACGAACTTTGTCGGTAACTTTGACTACGTAGGTCCTGCTTTTGTTCACATACCTCCACATAATATGAACATTGATTTGATTTTCGGGACTTTCATAACTTTTATTCCCGTGTTGCTTTATACATATACATTTGTTTACTTTAAGCAGAGTTATATGCTCGATATTACAACTACGTGTGATATTCTCCTTTAAATAAATTACGATAATATTCTTACAATTCACCTGCATGAATAAATTAGTAGAAAAATTTACAGGCATGACCCTGTTGAGATAATCAATATTGCCATACCACTCCAAGGCAGCCGTCCAGTGTAAAACAGCAATAGAACGTTTTATTTATAAAAGGCAATATCATAAGCATTCTTCCATAAAACACACTTCTAATGAAGTAATTACTTAAAAATGCAATTTTTTCTCATATCCTACAAATTTCAATGTGATAGTAGTGTGCACTATACAATACTTATATGTACGAGTACATGTGTTTATTGATTACGCAAGCTGATTCGCATCTAGAAGGTCGTTCGCAAGTAAATGTCTTAAGAATAGATATTTGTGTACAATGTGTATTAAATGTAACGGCCAATTTTGTGAACCAGTAATGAATAAGTTAACAATTATACAAACTTTAGTAAAATATGTATTCATTCTTTCATATTTTTACTAGTAGGTCCACAGCAGCGACGAGATATATGTATGTAACGGTTCATTTAATAAATAATATACCGATGAGGACAGTTGAAACATGGCATTTCATATTAGTAGAGTAAACGTACGCGTGGTTTACAAGCATTAAGCCGTAACTTTATAGCAGAACAAACAAATCATTACGTACGATAGAGATAAATAGATAATTGGGTGTAATGGCCACAAATCTCTCACCTGCGGCCGTGGGCTGCACACCAATCACCTATTCTTCGACCAATTGCCGCAGATTTAGCAATAGTCGCTCCATATTCGTGTAGCGGCCGCGAACGAGGCATTCAATCACTTTGATTTAACTACACTATACTTAATAATACGTTACATTACTCCCACGGTGCATAACGAACGAGAAAAATATTATATGACTATAAGTTGCGTTCGTCTTAAAGAATTTGTAGAAATTTGTAAGGTATTGTTATATATGTTCTGTTTAGGTTTCAGACGAAGAAAACCAGAGTAATTGATTGTTTGAAATTTACTTTCTGAGTTCATTAAAACGACGTTACAATGTTACGAAGCACCTCAAAGCCTGATGACGCATGTCGAGAGGATTCTGAGTACCTAAAATAAAATAATATATTCTATTGTAATTATTACATAAAACCTAGAGAAATGGTTTAGAAATCCTGTATCTCTTAAGCAAAATAATATCATACGAAAGCCAGAGAGTATAATTTAGCGAATTTCTTTGTTTATTTACATCTTATTGTAAACTTAGCGGTTTACAAGGGACTAATTTAATACCTCACATTCTGTTCTCGCCACTCCTCGCAATCCTCGGTGGTATTTATTCATTCAAAAAAGGTATAAAAAGGTAGGCTAGATCCGCAGAAACGAATTTTCCTTATCGCATTTCTTACCGGAAACACAGTGAAAGTGAAACACTCGCGGAGGGAAATTTCTGCGGCCATTTTAAGTCGATTGCCGGCGGCGCTCACAAGACTCGCACTCCACTATTGTATTAAAACGTCCATGATATCGAAATGGATTTTCCGATATTGGATAGGAAATTTATTACTATTTTATCAACAAGTCAGGTCGCTCACGGAGTAGGCACAGAGCACCGAATGTCAAATATGTAACCCTACAAACCTAACGTGCTTGTTCTACATTCGTCACTCTATTCTCATACAGGCCCGCCGTCGGTTTTGGACATTTCTGATTCCCTATCAATTGACCCATTAAGAAAACAGTGAGAAGATACTCGCCACGTCGCGTCGTAAGGTTAGACATTTTGCACTTTATTTTTATATATTTGAGTTATATGTTTAGGTAATAAAATGTATAGCTGAAAGTAGACAAAATAAATCCAGAAGTGCCAAATAATAATTAAAAACAATGTACTATTTCAAATCATTTGAGCATTTTAGTTTATTAGGCAAATTAAATATAGAGCGAAATCCTATAACTTTTAACACGTACGAATATGTAACGGTATATCGAAAGCATGTTTATTTTACAGCACAAATAACGAATACATTTTTAAGAGCGAGGATTCCAATTCTCGTCGCCACCGAAACGCAACGCTTACTAATGCACTGATGTGTCAGTCTGACATCCACGGATTATAGTTACTAGTGTGTGCGAAATGGCAGATCCATATTACAGCAAGCTAGAGCCACGGACAATCGGAACGAAAACGTGTAGCTTCATAAATATATTTCTATTAGATCTAAACAATATTTTAAGCTGTCCTAATTTCGTTATCGCCCCGCGGTTCTAGTTGGCGACGCTGACCAGAAAGATGGATTTTGTGAATTAGATTTCTATTCAAAATATTAATGCGATCAGCGCGAGGATTTCTTCTGTGCTGGGCCGTAAAATAATTTGCATAATATACAAAAAAGTTATCATCTGTATATTTGCTATAGTGCAGATTCATCCTAATATGGGATTAAATGGCAGTTTATGAGTTATTCCAAGGCATTACAAAATCAAAGTATTTGTTGCCGCTTTTAACGAGGACAAGAGTAAAAGAAATGTGTAGCAATGACAACATTGAAGTGAATCCGATTAAAGCGAGAAGTCGTCGTTATGTAACTGGGGAGATGTTGCGAAACAATGCTATCATACAATTGTAATATTGAAACTGTGAATACTTCAGTGTGCCATTAACAATAATACATTTTATACATATGGATAGAAGTCCCGCAACTATGTACGGCAAATAACGCAAACGTTACATGTATCACTATCGGTAAATATACTTTGGAAACAGGTTTAAAGCATCAATTTACTTATAACGTAACATCACGCCTGTAATCCATTAAGGGGTAGGCAGAGGAGTGTAGTACACCCCCATATTTCACCAGTTACGTTTAAGTCCCATATAATACGTGGTGATCCTATTGCCATACACCGGTCACACATCCAGACTCCAAGCCACTACTGGAAATTCTAAATTAGAAAAATCCAATAGTACTCAACCCGGGATTTGAACCCAGGAACTCCCGATCTGTGGTCGCGCTTGCAACCACTCGACCAACGAGGCAGTCAATTTACGTTATACACTATACAATACAAACGGAATTCGAAGGAAATTTGTTATCAGCTTCGAATTATGTACAATAATTAAATGCAAAATTTTCAAACGTCACACCTGTATTAATCAAAGTCGTAGGCAGAAGGTTATTGTACACTTTCATATTCTAACCAATCCGACCTTGAAGTCTGGATTTTAGCTTGATATATGGCAATATGCTCATTCCCTTTTCCGTGACGGGAGGTGGACAATATTGCTGACGAATCTTAGGAATGTACTCGATACACTGCCCTGGCTGCCCCTCCGTGGAGATACAATTGCAAGGGAAATTATTCTAAAAGAGCATATAAATTAGTATTGTCCATGTACAGTATACAAATGCATGCTGGGCTTCGAATATCAGACCTCCTAGAGTAGGAGGAAAGAAGAAATTCAAATATCTACGGTACCGGTGCTAATATACATACAAATCTAAACAGATTGAAAACATTTATATTCCCATTAAATTGAAATGGATTAAATAGAAACAGTCAACGGGCTAAAGACATTTGTAAAGTTTTTAATCGCGAATATGAAGCAAATCGAGTGCGGGTAGACCTTGACACGCGGCAATCACCATCGAAACGGCTCCACATGATCGAGTCGAAAGCACTCGTCGGCGCGCGTCGAGGGGCTGCGCTTCGATTACTATTTCAGCCGCACACTCGCGCTCCGCCGCGCGGCCTGAGAGCCAATCAGCCGTTACTGCTACTTCTGAAGGATGCCGCTTTAAAAAGGAAAATCTCCATTTCACTTTTTTGCGCGAAGGGAACTACAAGCCGGCAGTCACTAATGATCGCTGTCGCTGGACCTTTGGGTCGTATCTTAAAGAGAACTATCGAGAAAACGACTAGGATGATTAATTGTTCCAATTTAAACGTAACATCACGCATCAAATCCCCGAAAAGGCAGAGGTGTCAATTCGGAATAGGGGGTGAGCCTATTGCCATGCACCGGACTCATATCCAAAACCCGATTCGGGTTTCGAACCCAAGACCTCTCAATCAAAAATCACACTTGAAAACACACGACCAACGACGTAGTTTAAATTCTTATACCTACTGATAATATAAATTTAAATGGTTTACTCTTTCCCGTCAGCAACGATAGTTTAAAAAAAAAAATTTCTTTCGAGATACACTTAAAAATGAAACTCTTCTGTATAGCAGCGGACGTTATTAAAAAAGCAAGCCGGAAAATCTTTTCTCGGCGCGGC
>DWEE01000038.1:0-25743 GCA_018245755.1 Parelbella macleannani | reverse complement strand
ACTTGGCCAGCGTGGCAGACTACGGCCTTAACCCTCTCAATATGAGAGGAGACCCATGTTCCAACAGTGGAATGACATATGGATCGATTATTATTTATTATTATTAAGCAGAAGATATTGTGCCAGTCTTTCTGTAATTGTAAATATATATCTTTTATGGAGGTATATTTAAACCGTTACGTTAATAATCAACTGTTACGAAGTGATATGCTTTTAAAAAAATAACAGAACATTGATCCTGTTACACATTTATCGGAAAATAAAAAAATTGTTAATTATAGATTTTACTTTAGAGCTCACGTTAGATTAAACGAGTTAACAACAAACTAAGACATCTACAGACGAAAGTTTTTCACCCACGTTGCGTCGATAAAACGATACGTATCTATATTTTGAAGATCAAAATGCCGGAGGGCTTATTGTAACGGACGCGGATCCGGCCTGCGATGTGGGATTTGTTTTGTTGTGAGTAAGGCTTAAGATGCCCCCCGTCACACGCCTAGACACAAACATACGTTTATTTGTTTGGACGTAATAATTCTAACAGAGGCACCTTTTGACACGACTAGGACAATATAAATGTTTGGTTTCTGTCGTATAATATTCTGTAATTCTAAGTATTCCGTTATATTGTATTCTAAGTTGATATAATATACTTACATAGGAATAAAAAAACCATCTCATTAATTCAAGTATTTATAAAAATAGGATGTAGCTCGTATTACTTTTTAAAATTAATCAAGTTTTCAAGTGACGGTGTACATGATTATGTGGAAAAAGTGGTATTAGTCGGATGACATTGTTATTTGGGAATAATGTGAAACTTAAATTAAACAACAATGTTAGCATTGTAAACTGGTTTAACGAGTGAGCCGAAGTGGAGGCAATTTGCAAAGTAGACACAAGTCCTTTAAAAGTTCACTCCCGCGGGGTACATAACGGAGGTTTCGAACATATCGTAGAACCCTCTCACTGTGGGTTGTTACTATTGTTAGGATGTACTATTCGCAATGCAGGAGTACGTTGCAAAGAGTACTTTAAATATTCATATAAAAGTGAGATTGGTATACAAATTTTGTAATACTGAATACAAATCATTGCGATTAGGGCAATTATTTCTTTAGAATACTGTACATTGTTGGTAACATCTAATTAAACAATCAAACTTAACATTTTAAGTTTTTTTTGTATTAGTTGTTAACAGGTGTGTTAGGATAGAAATATTTGGCACTTGGTGCTCCCTACCTACCCCATAAGGAACCTGGCGTGATGATGTGTATGCATATGTGTATCTACGTTAGCAATTAACGTCATCTGCGCAGGGGGAGGGGAGAAAAGACTAATTAGTCACGGTGTCGGACTATAGGAAAGTCATTACTACTTATTTCTAATTGTGTAATCTATCAGCGCAAGTTTGTCGTTACTAGGCAACTTTTAATGGGTTGTTTTCAATTGGAAGTTTTGAAAATTTACTTATTCACTTCTTGTATAGGTTCATTTTCTCGTAGGTACTAATAATTCAACTAAACAAGTTTGTGGACCCCTTTATGATGAGGGGCAACATTGGAAAATAGGTTATTTTGAAATTAATAGCCTATTTCTATACAGGCGTATAGGACTTTTATGCTTATTGTATTTCCTTTGCTGCTAAAATGCTGGAGGCCAGCAACACTCTTCAATAACTGCTCTAGCTTGGGTTGTCAGAGATGTGGTTTTGTAGATCTGTCGGGTCATTTTGACAGCCTCTACCGCCTCCCGCGAACTTTAACTGGTTAGATTATAGTTAGGTTAGAGTCAGAAGTCTTCGAAACCGGCGTGCGTGTATGAAGAAACGGATGAATGTGGAAAAAACATTTCCGGACTTTAAGGATAGATGAATGTATAAGTTTAAGCGCCCACCCCTAAGAATCATCTCGCTAAGAATCAGCCGGTGCTGATTAGCGACCGACCAGCTGCTCCTTTGTGATCGCTTAGAGCGCTAACGAGCTTGTATTCGTTACATTATTCTTTTTGATTTGGACGGAACTTTAACTTGGAATTTATCGTCATCGCTTATTACTATGACTGTTTACAGAATCTTAGGCACACTTTCACAAAGAACTCTCAATGTGTATCATCGGTTTAAAACTGTATTGGACTGTTTAAATTATGTTGACATATTCGTCATAGTTTAATGTCAGGATGTCGAAAATAGATATCTTTAAGAACGTCCTCTCAGAGAAAACAACTGATTTCGAAGGAGTGGCGAAGCCTACGTCTAGCAGTGGACATCTGGGGCCCGTGATGATTACAGAAACGAGCAGTAGCATTTTTACGTTTCACGATAACTTTGTATAACGCAAAAAGACACTTCAGGGACACTTTTTGTTATTGTCTAATGATATTGTCTGAATTGGTCTGAAAATGAAATAGATTTGTTTTATTTCAGAAATAAATAATAGATCGTGAAATTGATTTATTTTATATTGGAAAAGTTCTGTAATATAAAATTAATAGATATTCATAAATACAATATCTAAATAAGATATCTGAAATTCGCGGGAAGGCGATTCTAACTTGAATGAGTTCTATAAGCGAACCATTCTTGTTTTCTAACAAATTCCTAAATGAATAAATAATGTCAGCTGTAGACTGCCTCGTTGGTCGAGTGGTTGCAAACGCGACTGCGGATCGGGAGGTCCTGGTTTCAAATACCGGGTCGGGTGCTATTGGATCTTTCTAATTTAGAATTTCTAGTAGTAACTCGGAGTCTGGATTGTACCCGGTGTATGGCTATAGGCTCACTTCCTATTCCATGGGATATAAATGTAACAGGTGAAACGTTTAAATGTGCTACACTCCTCTGTCTACCTCTTCGGGGATTATAGGCATGATATTACGTTTTTGATGTCTGCTATATAAATGTTTTTCTATGGAATCTACTATAAGAATACCTACTTATTGTTGTTGATGGTCACCGTCACAGACTTATAATTATTAGACGTGTTGACAATCCCAGTAACAATTAATGCTAATTCGTACTAATAATAACGGTAAGTACTGAAAGAACTACCGACCACTGCGAGACTTAAAAATATTTATAATCGTGTTCGAAATTTATTGCAAATTTCAATTGTGTTCGCTGTCTACGTTTTATACTTCCTTCACGTAAAAAGATTATGAACTTTTTACTATCCGCATATTAATGTCTTATGGGTATGTATTCCGGCTCAGGACCGGAATGAGTGGCGCCGATTAGGGGAGGCCTATGTCCAACGCTGGACATCTAGAGGTTGACGATGATGACGATGGTGGGTATGAATTACACTGCCTATTTCTTCGGGAAGACACAGGCGTGATGTTACGTTTACCTTTTAAAGGAAATTCAAATTTTAAAGGAATTAACATCGTTTCGAACTGTATTTGGCACTCATTAAATTTAGGAACTGTACGAAATAAAATGTAATCAAACAAAGAAAGATGTTTTTTCGGCCTTAAGCCTTCTTATTTTAAAAAGAGGTTCCTCTCATTGGAGAAGAACCTCTTATAGTATTGACTGGAACGATAAAAACGCTGATGATGATGATTATGTATAAAAGAATAAATTATAATTATTAACAGTATAAAAATATAAAATACTTTCGTACTCGTCCGGCTTGTTTTATTTTAAATGAACACAAATAAAATAACCAGAAAATAACATAAAATTTTACTTGCTTTATATTCCATATTGTTCCGATGTCGCGGCAAATGACAGCCCTTTGTTATAGCAACGTCAATTTTTATGATAGACAGACTGGAGAAACAATTGGAAATAAAAAGAAATCCGGCCACCGATGTCGCGCTGTAGGGAAATTGTGCGTCCACTCGTGATATTACCTACTTGTCTTGTATTACATTGGCATTGTACAAATATTTTACTTAATATATACTTTATAAAACTTACTATTTTTCTCCGGTTAGTAACAAGTCTGTAAAACTTGTGTGCTGCTGAGTTGAATTTTTATGTCTGTTCTAAGTGTACATAAAAGAAGTATGTGATGTAACACACAGAGACCTAAACTATATATCACGCGAGATTTCTCAAAGCGAGCTAGTTTTACTCGAAAACCATATATAAATTTCACAAGGAATGCTACTTTCATACAAGCAGCTACCCTTAATAAAATGCGGTGTAATGTTTCGTAGAGCTCACGCTTTAAATCTTTTGAATAAACTACGAGCTTTAAAGAATACATTGCAGTCCAAGGAAACCAGCGCGGCTATGCGGAGTTTTCAACTAATTCGGTGGAAGTGAGCTCAGCCTTTCATTCTACGTAAACTCTTTAATTTGCCAGCAAAGCGTTCTTGTACTGAAAGCCTTGATGAAGATTAATTACGCGAAAATTATTCGGGTTAGCCGCACTTGTTCGATGCAGCGGAAGCTGTTCGGGTTGGAATCGGAATAAATAACGGTATTTCGATTTTGGAATTTTAATTTACTGTTATGATCCAACACTTATTAATAATTTTAATCGCACAATAAAATGTATAAGAATTTTCCATGTAATACTACAATGAAATTTTAATTTCGCCATTTATGTATATCACATGATTTTATATCTTTACTATTAAAAAGTATTACCATTTATGTTCCAAGATTTGTTAATATTAATAACATGATGAAATATAACGAATTACTTATGTGATCGTTTACTGAGCCCTACGGAGTTCGTTAACAGCGATAAATTCAAAGTAAACTGTCATGTCAATATGACTATATCCTCAGCTTTTAAATTCATTAATTCATTTAAAGAGGAAAATTAACTGTACGGATACGAATACATCTATTAGTAATTCATCTTTAAATATGTTTTCATCGTTCATTAACTATTGTAGTTCCAGTCTCGGATTTCTCCATTGTGCAAGATCTCATTGTTTCTTCGGCAGTACAAATTATCTTATAATGTAGTTGAGTTATAATAGCATGCAGAGCGGCCACAGCAATGACCTACTTTGGATATCAAGTCAACTGTTATTAAATATTAAATAGTTCTCAGATCCAACGACTATCCTCTGGAGATCATGAATTATTAATAATACCGATAACATTATGGCTGTTTGCCGCAGAAGTTTGAGGTTATCTGATTTTTATATTACGATGCTATTTAATTCTCTTTCCGTGAATGATATACGGAATACTACTTAAATGGAAAGTGTGGTAGCGACGTTGTAGCAGAGCGCAGATGTGGAAGATTAAGACCTGCCTATCGCGGTCTGTTACCGACTGATTGACCGTTAGCGCTGTTTTCACAAGCTTGTCTATGCTTTAGAATTTCATTAAGGCAAGGAGATTTAACTTAATTTTTTCATTATTTCAAATTATGATTATTTCAATCTAACATCACCACACCAGGTTTCTTACTGAGAAGGTAAATGATACAGAATGCCAAATATCTCCATCCTTACAGGGCGTATTGTTTTTACATATTCACATTATAAATATAATCTGCATACACTGGTCGTTTTACCCAATAAATTTAATGTGTTTGTAATTCGTGTATCCGAAAAATATATGAAAATACGTCGTTAATTGAACCAGAAAGTGAGAAAAAGATGGGATGAAGTAGCATGTTATATAGATTAGGCTTATTATAATTGACTTACATTAGCTAAAATATCAAAATGTAAAGCTCGTACGAGCGGCGGCGGGGTGGGCGAGGCAGTCCTAATTAATTAATTCTCAACCCTCGGCAGCTCCGTACGATATCACGTGAACCGCCGACTGAGTAAGTTGGGATAATGTGATATTAATGTTATTCGCACTAATTTGCTGGTGGCCTCGGAATGAGGTCACGCTAACTTCAAATTGTCTAAATAATTACTGAGCCGCCAGGCCACTGTGCATATTAGTAACACCAGTTTCAGGAACTTCAAAGTTTCTGAGTAATTAGGTCGTGTTGCTGCTACAAATATATGTAAAGATAATAAATAAATTAGCTCAAAGTAGTTAAAGCTTTAGATTAACAATTTTTGAAGCTGTAGCTATTATAATCTCCAGCTACATTCTTGTACTGCAGCTCATGTGTGATAGATTGATGCTGCATGGACAAAATGCTCGGGGGACCCATCTCAGCTCTGATAAATTTGATATAAAATACACAAGGTAACATCACGTAGAGAGCATTTTACTTTAACAACATGAAAATTCAATATTATGCTCTTTATGCCTTTACAGGCAGACATTATCATCTATTTTTTAGCGCTTTTATTAACTTTTTATTGAATATTAGGTTTATTTGCGTGTAAATTTTGATAATATTTACAATGTCCTAATTCTACCTTGTAGTTAGTTGCCTTTTAATGTCGATCGCTTTCTTGTCCCGTCGTGGATGCGGTCACCGTTGCTCCTTTTCATCATTCGGTCGTTTTTGCTCAGTTTCTTCATTCGGCCACCGTTGCTCGTTCGCGTTATACGCTCAACGTTGCTGTTTTGCGACAGACAGTTTCAATTGCTCTTTAGTGTTGACGGTCAATATTGCTCTGTCGTGTGTTCGGTCACTGTTGCTCTTTCAAACGGTTTTTATTATCAAATGGGCTCGCAAATATGTGTTCAGTGGTACATGTGTGCTGCAAGTACATTCGTACCGCGTCCAACCGACGCGACAAACTATTTACTGTGTACACTGTTGCAATAGAGTTGTATCGATGTGCTTTATTTTCGAAGGACATTTAAATGGAGTAAGTTTGATGTAAAATTGCATCATACAATTATACTTTTTTATATACAAATTTGTGTTTCATTTATATTGAATGATTCTAGTCTTCTCTAATGTTCTATATTATACATGTTTCATATAGAAAAGTGTGGACGTACAACTGGTTATGCCTCAGTTTATAACACACATATTTGCTGAGCCATGTCGCTCCACGGATTGGTAAAAATGGGTATATTAAAAACTCATATGAGTATATTATTAAAATAATTATGTGACTATTTGTACAATGAATGTGTATTTTGTGTTTCATTAACAACGGCGAAATCAATTTTAAGCGACCAGTTAATTAATGTTGTAAAGCAATTAAATTGTTTTCAGAGAACATTAATAATGTTATTTGCAAGTTCAATGACGTCACTGCTGTTTTTGGTAATGTTGCTTTTTGTAATATTCCTTGTTTGATATTTACGTAAATTAATGAAAGCACACAGACAATACCTACTTTCAAATATTTTTACTGTGAGTTCGTTAATGTGTCAGGATTGTATGTGCCCATTTGAAAGGAAAGTAATAAGGAGCGTTAAGAAAAGATATTCTTTAATATTTCTATTAACTTTCAGATAATGTGAGTCACTGAGTTAATAGAGTTCTGAGGTGTCAATGTTTCTGAAGGCATCAGTTTGTGTCGTATTCTACTACGACAATCGTGATTACTATATTTTATTTGTCGAGTTGATTATTAGCTACTTAACGATTATCACTATGATTAATAATAATCACTATTAATTTTATAAAACATTTCGTTACCTAATTAATTATAAGTCAATCATGTAATAGAATATAAGTAATGTTATTTTGCAGTCAACACTCTAAAATAGCTTGATATGATTCATTGTTTCGTCGTGTGTGCTGAAGAGAACGGACTGAATGTCCGTCCGGTTAGCAGTGAGTACGCTTTGCTAGACAAGGAAACAAGATACGTAATTTGTCACATAAGTTTATTCCCAATCTTTGGACCCTATAATGCATTAAAACTAATAATGACATAAAATACAACATTGCCATAAATTAAACGATATCGAAATGAGGACTCCGTAGCAGCTCGCCCGTAACCACTACGTCTTTATAACACCACTCCGTTAGAACAATAATTACAAACGTGTAATAAGATTGCAAACTCGTTTCACAAAAGGACGTATCCAAAGCGGTAAATCTACAAAGCAAGTTCAAAGCTCAAATTTTCATTTAATAATTATTATCTAATCTTGTTATCGTCTAAACACCTATATAATTCACTAAAATTATCCTTTAACATTACAACAATATTACTATAGACACGAAACAGGCTCGTGTCTGTATCTATAAAGCGGTAACGCAACCGAAAAATGTTTAAAATATTGCCTGAAGATTGAAAAAGTTTCGTGTAATTGAAAATTGAATAGTCTATCGAGAGTTGTACTTGGAGACGGGCGAATATTCAATAATAAATATTCCAGGGATAACGGATTGAATAAAAACTTCGATTGAGGATGAGCTCAAATTTATTTGAATTAACAATGACGTCTCCAATACCACAATACTCCATGAAGTAAGAAAAGAAAAATTTCATGAACATCTATAAAAGTTGTAATAATGATAATTAAGCTAGATTTAACACTATTTTTACAATGTCATTATGTTTTTTTTTTATTCTTAATCCACAATAACACTTTACCGTTGCTCTAAAAGCTTTAAATAATCCAAGTCACACAAATCTAATAATTAATTACTATCTATATAGTTTGTATGGTTTACTTTGCTCGATATACAAATAAGTTTCGGCGACGCTCTAACACATTCGCCGCCGACATTAAAAACGAAACCATTAATACTGAAATCCGAAGCGAAGAGCTAAAAATATTTTGGTAATTAAGCCATATCATCCATTAGCCTACGAAGTAACGATAAAAATAATGTTAGAACGTTCCTATTGCGACGTGTCAAAGTAAAGTTGCCCGCCGCTACTCGGCCGCCACGCGGGGCCACCGCGGTGCGAACGCAATCTCAAGCACATATTCACATTCTCGACGCACGAAAACAACGCTTACTATGTATTTGATACTCCGAAAGATTATTTATTACTTTTTTTTTTCCTTTATGCTATTCATATGTATTTCTTAGAATTAGTATTTAACTAAATTTATCAAGGGGCACAGAATTGATATGTTTCCGATGCACGGTGTTTGTGTGATACCGCTTCACTTAACCTAACTTGCAAGGCGATGCTACACCCCTACTCTACCCTATCACATGCGGGCCAATGTCACGCGTCTCCTCGGTCGCCGGTCTCGACCTTGCCGAAAACATTCCACTCGTTTTCACAGTAAACGTTAACAAAATAGTAGTGTAGCGCATCAGTTTCGCACGCTGCTCTCTTAACAATAAAAAAGGAACCCGCAGCCAACGAAAGACATATTGTTACGCAAGCGAAGAATAAGCAAAGACGGAGCTATTATCAGATCGCCCGAGCCGGCCAGCTGTACGGTTGGTGTATAGTACCACGATAGTTTGTACTCAACTAAAAGCTTTCCGCTCGCGAGGATCGCCGCGGGAAACAGAACAAACGAAAGCTTCGCAATGTAAACTGTCCGCGACGCTGAAAACGCACGACCGCGGGGGCACTGAGAACAGCTCCGCAGCCGAGCTACAGTTCCCCTAGCCCAACCTGAAAAACACCTTAGCGTGACATGTAGCCGATTGCATTAAGATTAGTAGACGAGGATACAGAATAAACGTCTCTATGAAACCGCTCTTTACTTCTAATTACACATTAATATTACACGATGATATGTATCGAGTAGTCCCGCAAAAGGTGCCGTGGCCGTGTTCGCAGCCACTGGACGTCTCTTACTCGCTATCTACGGTTGTTGGACGGAATCATGGCGGCGCCGGCGGCCCGCGCCCCCCCCCCGCTCGCCCGCGCCCCCGCCGCGCCGCGCGCCGCTCGCCGCGGCGTGCTCAGAGCGGTGCGCGAGATCGGCGCACACAAAACTACGTTCACACTATGTGATGGCTTCGGACGACAGGTCATACTGTTAGCATTTTTACATATTGACTTTCATGTAGGTACGTAGCTGAAAGTGATGTCGCCGCGTCGTGCAGTAGCGCCATCACATAGCACGAGCTCGTACAACTGAAAAGAACCAATAAACTTTTCGTTGTATTCGATAATCAGCGGTAGGTCGCCGCACGCCGAAGGTATTGGGAGATCGCTACTATACTATTACACAATACTTACGTACAAATTAGCATTATTATTATTATTATTATTATATATAGAATTTAAATAAGTAAACATTGACTTAGCTTAATTATTATATAAGTGACAGTGAATTACGAATAAAAGACAATCGGATATCTTTAGTTTTGAAATTTAGGTTTAAATTAATTTACATCAACAACGTATTAGATATTATAATAAATAGACTGAACGACAATAAGATGTTGCGATACTATTCTTTATGATTTAAATAAGACTTGCCAGTTCACATGTTGGGGACAATAATTCACCTAAAACGTTCGTAAACAGTTGCAGTTGTTAAACTCGCGAGGAAAAGTCATCGTACGAGCTGGGTAAGGAGTTTTCAGATAAAACTGGCACAAACGAGGTTGGCGCAAACATTGGACCCAACATGTGGAGCCAACAATTCTACCGACCCTGATACTCGACAAACCGCGCTCGGAAAAGTCCTCGCGCCTCGGAAAGTCCGTCAGTATGCGCGTCCTACAAAATACAAGTTTGGTACGCTCTGAGGTTAGTATTTATAATTATGTATATTGTTTATCTTTGGTCTATACGCCATGACGCTCTGTATACATAATATATATATATAATTATATCCTGTGAAAGTTACAGTTACTATAAACAACGTATAAAATTTTGCTAAGTCAAAAATTGACGATATTTCTATTAATACATATATATATGTATATACATATATATTGACTACGACGTTTTCATAAGAATTCACATGCGGAATATCTGCCTTCGCGCGACGCCGGCCGCTCGCTCGCCGACGCGACGCCGCTGTCGCGCTAAGGTAACACCATTCCGTATATCCAAACCTTATTATTACAGCCTAAGCAGGGAATATTTTTTTTAACTTTTTTTTGTATAATTTTTACACGCTTACATCAGCACAATACGTCACTAGGTACCTATTTACTTCATATATATATGTATATATAAACATTAAGGTTTTATTTTTGGTTTATTGCTATCTCGCACTGTGGTAGTGTACTTATGACGTCACGTGCGTCACACCGAACGTAAGGTAACTGTGTGTCCGTGTCACACGCGATAGACAACTAGCTAAAAATAAAAAATATATTATATATTCCATTTGAATTAGCCTAACACATCGGTCAATTTAACATCGCTACATTTAATTAATTAATTATGTATGTATGTATGAATAATAACTTTGATTAAACATTAATAATAATTAATGTAACTATACTGAACGTCTACAATAAATACCCTTATCTAGTTTATAATATTCACCTAATGGTTACACAATAAAAGTAACTACTAAATTTTAAATTAGATTATTACCAAAAAGCTCGTCAAAGCATGCAAATAGAATAAATCGTTGCCGCCGTCGCGCGGCGGCGCAGTACCACTATCATTAGTATAAGATACAATATTATTCATTTATTTAACTCTCATAAGGCCAAGGCTAAATTCTCGCATCAACTCTCAACCGATCTCGATCGTATCGCATCGTATACATATCGTAACGTCTAAAGGAACCCGCAACAATTGTAATAATAATAATAATAGATAAAGATATAATTTTCTAAGAAATCGTTTCGAATAAAGAATCACAAAGAGTCGGAAAAAACATTTTTCCGCAAGGCACAAGAGAGACGAGCGCGTCGGTGGTGGGGAGAGAGCTTACAGGGTCCGGGGTTCGAGTGCGGCGAGTACAGCGAGGGGATACGATGCGAGCCACGCGGCCGGCCCGCCGCTTCAACGAGCGACTTGAACTCTATACAAAACTCACTAAGAAAGCATTAGGTAAATATAATTTGAAATAGTCATGAAATTCATTTTAAATACGCTAACATTATTGATACTAAAACGAAATCATCGTTTGTCGATACATACAACTTCATTAAAAACCATTCAACTTGAAATATTATTATATAACAAAACGTAATCATTCTATGAAGGGCACCTTTGGTTTTTAGCTTATTCGAATGAGATATTATATCCTAGAGTGTTTATTTTCTGGTATTACACTACACTTCAACAACAGATCCTCTCGGATGTATACATCGGCCTCGTCAAAAGAAAATATACAAAATTTCTCTCGTACAATAAGTTACTTGTAAATAAATCTTATATTACACGGTAAAACGATATTAATTAAATAAACAGATTACATTTAGAGGAAAAATAATGTTTTCGATTAATATTTCTCAATAGCGAACGAGAAACGATAAAACTGGAATGTTAATAATAATACATGTAACTCTTTACACTAAATTTGGTATCAACAGAACACACCACACCCTTGACGCATTCGTAACACGAAATCAAAACGAAGAGGAGATGAGAGCATTCACTGATGTACATATACATTTAATACAGGCGAATGTCGTTGTGGGTCTTGATCCTTAGCCGCCGAGGTGGCGGGCGGCGCAGCAGGCGCGTGGCGGCCCATCTCCGGGTGGTACGGTTCCGATGCGAGGATCAAGATCGCGCGTCCCTCACTTAGCTGGTTGTCAAGTGCCGAGAGTCACGAACGAGTTAATGCTGTTCGCCCTCTTCTCCGCCTTTGGCTCCCTGACAATAAAAACAACCCGTGAGCCGAGGGAACTTAATAGTGTCTTGCCCAAGTTCACCTTCGCTGTATGTTCATTGTCCACTTAGTAACTATTGTGCGCGGTGCAAGGTGAGACATTAGTAACTTTTATCTATCACTTTGGAAACCATATAGGACACAATAGACATCTAGAGAAAATATGATAAATTTTAAAGTTTCAGACTATGGAATCCAAAGTTTTAGTGTTTCAATATTGGATATCGCACAGACGTCGAGTCTGATACCCGCAATTTCACTTAATATTGAAAACTTTGCACGTCAGCCGACACTAACAGTCGGCGCCGGTGCTCATTACGAGGTCTTCGGAGTTCACGAGCTTTTCAAAGAGAGCAATCGTTGTTGTCAAGCTAAAGTTCGTGATTTGTTAGCGAGTTATCAGAGTCGACGTCTGCGCAAGTATCAGCGAGTTGAAGAGTGCGCGTGCATACTTCATGTGCGAGAATCCAGCCGTTGTGTGCCAACTTATGCCTGGCGTATTCGAGATGGATGGCCCCCTCCGAGCTGAGCAGCAGCGCCCCCTGCAGGCGGGCCATGGCGGTGGCGGCGTCGCTCGCGGTATGGAAGTCGACGAACGCCACCGGGCCGGCGCCGCCGCCGCCGCCCGTCATCAGCCGCAGACGCGAGAACCCCGGACAACTGCCACCATCGTACTCACACTGCCCGCCCTCGTACCCGACCTCCCTCGTGTGTCTCGTGTTCTGTTTAGTAGTCTTTTGTTCGCGTTCACTATACCGCCCAAGTTTGTGAATTCGACCAAGTTTCTGTATACGTATCTCCGTTTTATGAATTTGTAATCTCCCACCGCTAAGTCTATACGCGGGCCTTATCATATTTAGTTGGTGCAACTTATGTATAATATCGTTATCGAAACAATGTGATGTTTTGTGCGATTATCATACGACTATGTGTAGCAAGTGTAGATATAACAATAGAAATGACTCGAATGTCATGCTCGAAGTGGTACGGGTGCAGGCAGCGTCGGTCTCACACTAACGACAACGTCAAACAAAAAGCCGGCGTATCCGCGTCGACCGGTGCAATTACGCGATTCGTCGTTGGTGTGAGACAATTTGGCCACATCACAGATTAAATTAATATCCAGCAATGACGACATAGTGATATTCGGTGCCACATGCACTGTGAACAATACGGTCACATTTAAGTAAATATAAATTATTCAATATGCGGTTCCGTTGTAAGTATGCGAGTCTTTACGTACTCTGTTACCATGCATAATATTGTTTAATGTCGTTTCGACTGGAAATATAATTGAAAACATATGTATTAGTATACATTGATTTGGATGTTAAACAAGGTGGTGGTACTGCTTATTACGATAAGATAATTTATTACTTTTAGAAACGTTTATATTGGTAATGACAAAGAAGACATTATTCATTGTATCTACTAAAATATCGTTTCATGGATATCGTTTCTGTTATAGGTATAGGATGAAAACAGCCTAGGTCATTTATACAATATCAAAAGTAAAGAAATTTCCAGTCGAGACTAGTTCTGAAGCATTTAATTTCGTCGAGGCATACCTGCTGAATATTTCCTTCAGCTCATGTTCCGAGACGAATTGTCCGAGATTGGCCACGAAAAGCGTGGAGCACGGCGGGGCGGGGTGCGCCGGGTGCGCGGGGTGGCCCGGGTGCGCCGGGTGCACCGGGTGCGCGGGGTGGCCGGGGTGCGCGGGGTGGCCCGGGTGCGCGGGCGGCGCGGGCGCGTGCGCCTGCACGCCGGCCCCCGGCGACCCCAGCGCCGGCGCGGGCAGCACGCAGGCGCCCAGCGTCAGAGGGGTCTATGATAAGAACATATTTTTGCACGAAGGTTTGGGCCATAAAATGACATTAATAGTTTTAATAACTCTTACGTCAACTTATAATCATTAAACATGTATGCATCATTATATTTGAATTTTCCATCATACTTTTAGGTGTAGTTAGTGTACTTTTCTAATTTAGAATTTATAGTGGTGACTCGGAGTCTGGAATAGTGCCCGGTGTATGACAATAGGCTCACCACCTATTCCATGGGACTTAAAACGTAACTGGTGAAACGTGGGAGTGTATTATACTTCTCTGCCAACCCCTTCGGGAATTACAGGCGAGATGTTACGTTCAAGTGTAGTTTAGGAAATTAGATGCTGGTCAAGTACTTGTCGACGAAACACATGTACTCACGTGGTGTGGCCTATCGGCGGCAGCTAGTCAGAGGTAAGAACGAACTGGCGCCATCTGGGGGTGGATGGCGGGGTGCACCAGGCCGTGCGACAGCGCCGGCAGCTCGCCCCCGTACGCCAGAGGATGATGCCACAGCTCCGCGCCGCCCCCGGGGAAGAATGGGCTCGCTAAGTCTGTATTGGTAGCCATAGATAAGTATTCGTGTAATTGTTCAACACTATGAGACAGTTTAAGCTGTGTCCTAGTGAATGGACAAGAAAATTTATTTACGCTTTGATAGCGAGGATCAAACGATCTTATTTCTGATATTACTTCTAATGTTTTGTCCGAGGGTGGTTGGAACCGTTTTGAGCAAAAAATTCTACTACCGTGTAACACCACAACGAATATGATCCAGTACAGAACCGTGTGCTGTTCTTGTTGCGTAAAGGTAATTGCGACTAATTATTTTCAATTGACAAAAAATATGTGTTCACATCAAACTGGCTGGCACTCTAAGCATTTTCAAGTCCATTCTGGGTACTATTTGCAGCTGTTAGGCATTTTTAAAATTCTAAACGTCATCGTGGAGATACAACGCCTACAGAAGTAGAAGTTTATTTACAGTGTGCTCGGGACATGTTTTCATGGTTTTCTGTTATATTTTCGAATTCGACCAATTATTTCAAAACAAGGCAACTATGCGTCGCATTCATAATGGCGATAATAAATTTCACGACCTTTGTTTAAATTGTAATAAGGCTGCAGGGAAAATTATAGGATCAGGACGGCATGAAAACATGTATGTAACCAATAAAAAGTTTAGTTCATAGTGGTAGCAAGAACCCGACAGTTGAACAGTTGGCAGGTAGTTTAGCTTCACGGAGCTAGGCTTGCGTGGTAAGTGTAAGCGATTACAGATACTTGCCCAAGTTTGCGTTCGCTCGATACAATAATAATTATACTTTAATAAACCATTATACATAAACATTGAAAGGTATATATAAATTATTTATATACTGGACGATCATCGTTTCGTGAAAGCCTTGTCTGTTTTTATGCGAATGTAAAGAGAGAACTAGTAGTCCACCTGATGGTAAGTGGCCATTGCAGCCCATCTGCAGCCAATCTGAAATGAAACAGAAGTTCCATCTTAGGTTGGTCACAAACGCGGTGCCACTCCACAAGGACTGAGATAACTCACTTAACATTAAATAAGTAGTCTTTTTGTGGCTTCGATATACTCGTACACAATTGGGTGTGTGTTCGATACCAGGGTAAGGCAATGTATTATCGAAGAATACATTAGTTAGATACACAAATGAGTAGGGGGGGTCGTGGAAGCAGTCGAGCGAGCGCCGGGCGTGTGTGCGGTCGGCTGTACTTACGTCCAGTGAGTGGGTGCATCAATGCGGGGTGTGCGGCTGGCGCGGCGGTGGCAACGGCCGGCTTCGGCTTGCTGACCTTCGTGTTGCTTTTAGCGAACTCCAGCCGAATCGTTTGCGGCATGTCGGGGTCGAACCGGACGCCCTGCTGTGAACAGCCGCGAGCGGTGCGGCGCTCCGATATAATGACGATGGCGGGCAGGTGTCCTACGACCCCAGTGGACCACGTGTCGCCGCGCGGACGCGCACGGCTACACATGGCCGTCACTATCGTATGTACTATCTCTGCACTGTCTTTTCAATTGTCGACGTTAGAAACTCGAAATATCAGCGAACATTGGAGACGTTTTTGTAATCGCGTTTAGAAAAATGTCTATAATAGACCGAGAACTTGCAACTGACATGAATGGAAATAGATTTTCGGTCGTTTCCATTATTTTGATTATTACCGTTCGAAGTTCGCGCCTGCGCCTGCTATGGTGACTGAACACAGTGCTCGGGGTGTGACATCAAAAACCTGTCAAACAGTGACATGCAGTTGCGTATTTACACCGTAACGTATCGATCACACTGCGATATCGGACGGCCGCGGGGTCCCGAGCTGATGACTCGGCGATGTCTATTTGATATGTGCATGGGTTTAGCATAACTTACGATGCGGTTACACGAGTCAGGAAAATGTTATATCAAGACTACAATGAGAATATTAACTATTGTGCGTTATTGGCTGTGTCGAGGCATGTGATGAGAAGAGGTTTAGTAACACCGTGCGTAGTACTTGTTTCAGTATTTACAAATAGCTCATTCAGTACGGCTCGTACATGTACACCGTGGCGCTCTCTTACATCTCACTGTGTTTTCAAGCGATTCGTTTTGGTAATAGGCGATACTTGTGTGTTCTTGTGTGAGATACATGTATGTATGCGAGTGATTTCCTCTAATTGTTATTTTTTATGTTATTTTTTATAATATCCTTTCCGTACCAAAAGTTCATAGCATTAACATATTTTTTTATTAATGTTTCAATATCTGCAATACATAAAATATTATAAAGTAATGTTAGAACAAAATTTATGTCTATAAATTTTTCATTAATATTCTATAAAAGGTTTTAGAGAATATTTAAAATAGGTAGGGAAATTAGTTAGTATATAAAAGAGCCGCGGGTGTGATGGAGTACCAACCTGAAGGTCCTGCTTGGCCGCCTCGGCGCCCGCGCGGGTGTGGAAGGTAACGAAACCCACCGGCTGTAAATGAACGTCTCTTTCATTATAGGAAATCATAATTAAAATATCAATCAGGTCAGTGTACATGAGAGGTAGCCAAACATGAACATTGCGTTATTATTCCGCCATCACTTTAGATCCTCTACGGGGTAGGAAGGAGCACCGACTTTCAAATGTATCCCTATAGACCTGATTAATTATATTCTTTAAAATTGTAATCAATTAAAAAAATCAAAGTATACCTTGATAAGAAGAGTTATTGAATATAATTCATTAGATAACTAGCAAATTAGAATAAAACATACCTGTAAAATGCGGACTAACCATATTAATCGACGAAATGTAACGATTTGTGACGTCACGTATACAGTATGAGGCAAAGAACCAGTATCAGAATTCGTAAAAATGAATCAGATTATTACATATGTACATATTATATGTTCTAGGCAAATAAGAAAACAATTGTAATATAACTCACCGAAGCAGTTTTTCCATTCTTGCTGGTAACTTTCAAAAGCGAACCCTCGTAGCCCTGGGGCAAAAACAACATGTAAATTAATCGGCATTGAAAAAAAAAACAAATCGTTAAATCGTTTTAAATTGACTGGAGTTGCGGGCTTCGGTAATGTATATGTCATTATGATAGCAAAATTTCATTTTGGAAAAAGGGGTGGGCAATGTAAAAACGGTGCACGATGGTGCCGGGCACGGCGCCGATCACGCGATCCACGAAACCGACCCCGTTTCGATTTAACTTCGGCTACCTTGATGCCCTCCGCGCCATCCGTGCCAGCTCAGAATCGAGTGTAATCCCCCTCTATCGGTAGACAGAATCGATTCAATCCGAATATTACGTATGACATTTGATATTTACGACGCAGTAATCCAAGTCGAGATCTCTCCTACGTCGCGTGACGTCGCCGTACACTTACATTCTTGTGCGATGAAATGTATTTGGATTTCAAAGAATTCAGTCGCACGAAACGTTATGATACAATGTGCATTCTAGACGTTTTCAGAAAATATTTTTATCTCTTTGCGTTTATTTTTATTTAAACAAGAGGGGTTCGCGCGAATGTCATTAAAAGTACATACTCGTAGATGCAAATGCAATATGTTGGATATTGAAATTTTAAACTTACCTCGTATGCTCGAAACAGTAGATAGAGTTCTCGAGGCTTCGCGTCCATTGGCAATCCGCTTACGAACAATGTCCGCACCTAGAACAAAAATAAAGCCATATTAATTACGGTACGAAATAAAACACGTTTAGGTACATTATTTTTAATTAAATAAACACACCATCGTACTACAGCAAACATTGTACAGTTCGAATGAGGTTCACCAAATATTTTTATATCTGTGTTATTGTTTCGTACGTTCGCTTTCCTTTATTTCTCCATAGTTTAACAAAGCATCGACATTTATCAGGAACGAACACAAAGGAGCGTGGGATTTTTCGCCGCCGCTCTCGCCCGATTCCTTGGCCGCTTTTGTAAACGTTTCATCGCATTAATTTGGCGGGTCCATTTAATGAAATAAAACAGAGCTCGTAATGGCGGCGCGATTTGGCGCGTGCGGGAAATGGAGATTAATTGCTGGTAACACCGGCCGCCGCCAGCGTCGGCGCCATCTTGTTGTGCACTTTATTTATGCGTCTGAGTTTCACTTTTACGAGAATTCCTATTGCTCCCAAGGAGCGGTGGCTCGCTACGGAGGACTATATGAAAAATCCTTTTGCTTATTTTTAGGGTAGCACTCATAATAATAAAAAAATACAACAACATTTTAACTAGTGAATGAATCAGGCATTCTTTTGCGGAAAGTCATCGCTAATAATGAATTTTATGCTCTTTTCCAATTTTGCACGTTTGTTGCAACTTGAATTGTTACTTTTCTAAACAGGTAATTTAGCCAAAAACATTTTTCTAGGGTTTTAAGCACAAACTTAACTGTACAACTTTACCCAAATAATGATATTTATGACCGCTGGATATTTACAGAACGGTAGTTTATAGCTTCATATGATATTGAAGCAGTTTTCAGTATTCCAGGCGTTTCCACGCAGGCGGGAAGTATTTCTCGGAGTGGGCGTCCTTATCGACATTACGGCACTCGAGGCGGCGGCTATCGCATCTATCGTACCGCGCCGGCCGCGTCCAGCGCCGCGACCTTTATGCGGGCCATTTTCCGCGCGAACGCACAGGAATCTCCCGTATCGCAGTTACGTGATACTTTTACTTCGAACATTTCGAACGTTGCACACTTCTAACATTGTTTTATGTCTGCGCAACGACTGACTGAACAAATGTATGATTTAAATAATCTAGCTGCACCCATAAAGTATGTTGTTTTGAATATGAGGTTTTAAAGTAATGTTATGTACAAAACTTTAAATTACGTACCTACTATATTTTCTTTTTGGATTCTATTTTGTTCGATTTCTATTGTTTCTTACAGCATGGATAATTACTCTTTAATTGGAGTTAAAATGCAAACAATAGTATGGCAATTTAAAAAGGAGATTTTAAAGAAAATTTCAGTTGCACAACGTAACTTTTATTTTTATGTCGCGTACTAAAATGCATAGAGCGGAAAGTCTGAGCCCATATAGCACGAGAGAGGCCAATATAGCCGCTAATATGAACGAAAGAGGTTTGCTATTTTCCAACCGAATGCTCCCTTTTGGCTATGAACAATATTTTGCTACGGGGGAGAATAAATAGAACTTGCCTGGTGGAATGCATGGCAATAAGCAGTAACGGTATTGTCGTCAGCGTCCGCAAAATATTTCTATTATAAAACTTCACTCAAGTTTTACGATTAGTGTTACATAGCGCTGGCTGATTTGATACTCAAACCTTTTTCCTGTCAATGTCATAATTTGATGGAATAATAAAAAAAATATGTGGAACAAAAAAGTTTGAAATAAAACAGGGGAATCAATACATAAATTGACGAACGCGAACGTATTTTCTGTGCCATCAAAACCAATTTATAGAATATTAGTTATCTTCATTTAAACGAAATTACTAAATTACATAAACATAAGAACAAAATTCACCATCCAAATTCATGGTAGTTTCTGTGGGCTTTTGTAGCAGTTAAAACTGTCGTATACATATATTGTTATACCGGAAAATACACAGGATATATGTATACAGGCCAGTCACACGCTAGTGGTAATCTCATATTTCACCCCACCGGAACCTGTGTCCGGTCAGTTCGAAAACGCGCCTTCATGTCGACCATTTCACACTCGGCCGCGCCCGCTCGTAAGAAAAAGAGGAAAAAGAGAGAATATGCGAGATTCCACACTCTACTTATCAGCATACACCCAGTTTATTAAATACATACAGAATACACCCAGTTTAATGAACGCCTTGTCACAAAGTGTAAAATTAAATTCTATTCCTTTCCATTTAGAGCTCGCATGACGTGCATAAAAACCTTGTGATAGAAATTGCAATTTATCAATAATAATATAGGTATAATAAAACGAGTCAAAATGATTCTTACAAAGACAAGAATAATAATGAATAAATCATCGCACCAGGTTCCTTGAGTGTAGCTATAGAACACACAAAGTGCCAAATATATCATGTATATCATTAAAATTTTATAATAGATTATCGTATGGAAATAATAGGTTCAGATGGCATGTTAAGTAACAATTTTCAGACGATATCACTCGGTCATAGACGTTAAAAGTTACAGGGAACTAGTTATCTATAATTTACGACAGCTGCGTCAAGTTAAAAATGCGTTTATGAATAAAAGCATTTAAAGTTTTTGTACAGTAAATGACAAACTTTACAGCTATAAGCCATGAATGTGATATAAACACGTCACGTTCCCTCTAAAGATAATTCGCATTTGGTGCTCTGCCTAACTTATAAAATAACAGGCGCGAAATTTGATAATAATAGTGACAATAGCAAAAACTTTCTTTTTCTACAATTTGCATTGAAGGTATAAGTAAATTGGAGTATACTTCGGGCCTCTCCCAACGCTGAAGGGTGTCGCGCTCCGCAGAGCACACAGCGAGTTCGGAAGTAGTGTTCAAGATACATACGTGCCCGTCAAACGCTGGTGGCCGCTCCATATTTCACCCTAACGGATCTCGTGTCCGGTCAGTTTGAAAAAGCCCCTCGATGTCGACATTTTACACTCAGTTGCGCTCGAATTCCCTACACTCCTCTATTGAGTTATGTTTCATACTCGCACTCATGAGAGCGAGGGACGATTTTGCTAGAGGAAAGTTGAGATATTTCTTAGAGCTGTTACCGAGTGTATCTAGGAGTCGGTCGGTGAGTTGAGTCCATTAAATAGCTGTGAACTGTGAAATGTTTTCCTAACTGGATTGGTTTATTGTAATAGCATTTGAAAAAAGTACCAGCCAGATCGTTTCTCTGCCAGTTGGATGACATTTAGTACTTTGCAACTAGTACTGCATAGTAAGTACTTGCTGCAAATATCTAGGTACACATCCACATATATTTAATTATTTTCAGACGAATGTTAAACGTTATTCTATTCTAATCTATTCTATTTACTTTCACGAGTGTTTAAAGAATAATTTTAAGAATTTCATTTGTTCCATTCTTCAGCATGCAACCAAATTAGCTGGCAAATTTCAAGAGCGTTTCAAGATCATCTAAATTTACACTTAATACCGAATGAACAATTTTGTACCGACGTAGGGTCATCGACAAAAGTTGGTGCTATTTATTTTTACAACTAACTTAGTAAACTTGACTGCTGAGCCAGGGAGCTTGGATTCGATTCTCAATTCAGGTGCTATGGGATTTTTTCAATTTAGAATTTCTAGTAGGTACTTACGCGGAGCTCAGGTCTGTGCTCTGTATACGGCAATAGGCTCACGTCTTATTCCATTGTGGGCGTGGAATTTAACAGGTGGATCGGGGGAGTATGCTACACTCCTCTGCCTTCTCGTCCAAGAAATACAGGCATTAAGATAAAACTACAAAAAAGTCCGAACTAAACAACTGAAAATTGTTAACAAAAAGTATGAAACGTTCTGAGCTATTCCTATATTACAATATTAGAATTTGGAATTTACCTAAAGAAACAACAATGAAGGTATTGTCATTAAAAATAGACCTCGGCAACAAGTGACCTTCCTCTCTATTATGTTTAAAAGTCATAAAAATAAATAAAGCAACTACATGGAGAGTTCACGGGCTTATCTCAATTTTACGCCGTCATAACTTCAAAAGCGAAACGAATATTTGATCTGTCCAGGGAGCCGGATAACATCTCCTGCTTGACGTTAATGCGACAAAAAAAGTGTATTAAGTATTCTGTTGGGCGCGACTGTTCTGAACTCGCCAATTTCTGTTGCGCTTCATGAATTGTTTCATGTAACCGTAACGCAAACTCAATTTTTTTCTAAGGACTTAGTCCATTTATTGTTAATAAGTGCAGTAAATAAGTCCAGTGCAGACACAAGCCGAATGGATTTTTTTAAGTAATCGACGTAAGTCAGACTTCATCTCATTAATTGTCAGGGAGGTTTTAGAGATTCCAATCACATTAGAATAAAAATCATTGGCATTATCTGACTTCACTGTAGTTTCAAAAAAGGAAACCTGTCACTAGAATATCTAACATGTGAGAAAAAACGAACATTGGAAGAATGCCATACATAACAAAAATATGACAACGAAAGCACTAGAAAGGGGAGGATTTTTCTTTGCCAGAATGTTTTCTTATAAAGTTGTACTCATAGAAAATCGTAGAAATATCGCCTTCTCAGGTTGGCACAACTAAGGAATTTAAATGCCATATCGACGATTGTTTGTTCACAAAAGTTGTTGCGGATTATGTCAATAAATATTTTCAGTGATTCCAGAGTTACCTAGATGAAATTGCCGTATAATTCAAATAATGTAGGTATTGTAAACACCATAACTAACGATTTCTAAACTACGGATACACTGTGAAGAAACCGTCTTATGTTATGTACCTCACGTGCAGTATGGTAGCTTTCTCGATTATAAGTCAATACAGTGAAACGCCTGCGGCTTGAGATTATGCTAAGTCTTTGTCAACAAAGATGGTATCTATTGAGAAAAATATTGGAATATCGCGAGTGTAGGTAAGCTTCAATATTCCTACTTGGCCTACATATGAAAGACTATTGGTAGAAATTGGTTAAACGAACATCAAAGCACGCAAAAGTCTTTAAAGCAATTGTATACCGTAGCATTTCAGGTTCGATTTATTTATTATCTATATGTTTGGTCAGAAGTATATTTTGAGTAGATTTCAAGGTGAAAGTTAAAATGTACACTCCCAATGCGAAATACTATTAATAATAATAAACAAAATGCAAATATTTTGTAACATACATACATACATGTACAATAAAAGGTTTGTTTCTTTTTAAAACTGTCTGCATGTCTATCACATGAAATCAAAGCGTCACTACGATGACGTTCGTTTATAACTGAGTGGTCAAAGAGCAGTAGTGTAACAATACAATAATAATTAACGCGGTCATTGGATGGGTTTCGTAATACCTAATCAGCCGGATGCACACCATGCACTGGGGCGGCGAGTAGAGGGATTACTGTTCATTGTGTGGAAACAGAACATCGGAAAAACTATTTTGTGCAATTATTAATACAACAAGAATTTCGGTAATGCGCAAGCGGTAATGTAAATAAATGTATGTTCAAAATATTCCTTATTATTTTAAAGTAGGATTTTAATAGATTATAATAAAACAATTATTGAAAAAATTGAATATTTCTTGTATTACAATCACATTCCTATTAATAATGAAATTGAGAGTTAGTGTTTTCATGTTTTCTTGTAGAGTTCCTAAGAACTCTACCAAAGAAAATACATAATTTGAGATCTTGTTTTGGCTGTTATTTCTTTACATTACGATGTCACCCAAGAATAAACACTAAGAACAGACGGAACATTTCAATTTCCATCTTGTGCTTTATCATGCGCTAACCAGTACATATAAGCGAATATTGTTTAACTGAAGTATTTAGAGTTTAGACAGACTTTGTTTTATATCAACAGAGAGCACTTGTCCGAAAACAATTTTTTGTATAAACATTCCACTTTGGCTATAACTCATGACGCAAACATTGCCATCAGCGAGAATCCATATTCGATGGGATCGCAGCAAGCAATTTGGCGATGGCAGCGAGTCCTGATGAATGTAATATTAATAATAATAATGAGCTCTCCAATCAGACGCGGTCCGGGCCGTTAATAAAGTATTTATCTTGCGCTGTGAAATGAATCAAATCGTACTCCAGAGGTCGCTCCGTGCAAAAAGGGAAGCGTGATTTGTTGCGATCACTTAATTATTCTCGTGGTTATGAATTTATTATGGACGGCGTCTTATCTCGGCCGTGTTACAAAATACGATCGGACCACGTCCCGTTGAAGCGCCGTAGTTACGATGCTAGCTTAATTTCAATTCCACGAAGGAGTCCGCCTCGTAAATCATATATTGTAACCATCGTAAGCGCTTCGCATCCACAGTCGTAATCGATTAAATGTACAATTCGTTTTTGTTCTATCTATTGCTTCATCTATGTGATTGCATAATGATGGCAAGGGACAAAATGTTAAACACAGTAGCTTTTATATTAAATATTATTTACGTAACAAATGTCGCTTTTTGTAATTATATTACGATTTTCATATATGTACTTTAAGGGTTCAAAGGACATGTATGCGTATTATGTACAGCGAATATTTGAACCCAAACTTGGTTTGCCCATGAGTGATATGATAAAATTATTGGTGATGACGATGAGATCGTGACATCGATATTTACGTTAATTTGCAATTTTTATGTGCAACTGTTTCCAAGTAAGTTATAACACAATTAAGTACATTGCGTTGTATTTATATTAAAATTTTAGAAAATTATTTATTATTATATAGAAAATGTAACCCTAACAAACCCATAAAAATTTTAATTAGTAAACAAGGTTGAAATTCCAAGTGTTATTTAAACCTTTCTACGGTATATTAAACGCGTATTTTTCGTTTGTTGGCTTAGATTCCACGTTATCATTCGACACATAAAACGACAACGATAGCGACATTCAATACGAGGCTAAATATAAATGGAAAGTAAAATAATAAAAAAACGGATAAAGGTGTATTCACACGATCGATCGCACTGCCGGCGTGCATCCGAAGCGAGCCAAGCGGAAACAACCCCGGGCGGGGCAAATTTATCATACACGGCGTGTGTGTAGGTAGCTCAGTCTCACAGTGTAAATATTATGGCACCTGCACCGTGGATATAGTGATACGCGGCCCACGTAAATCCTGGAGTGATGGCCGCCGCACGTGACTCCGCGCGCGCTCAATGCAAACTCTGTGTCAGCACACCACTCGGAAGAGCATAACTTTTG